>JAMZAV010003512.1:0-66434 GCA_024449915.1 Sweltsa coloradensis
GAGTAGTAACCATTTACATGTCTCAATAGAGAAACCAGATCCAACCACTACGTATAATCTACTCAATGTAGCTAGTTATTCTTTGAAGTTCCTATGCTTGTACCTTACTTTTGATGATAATAACGTGCACTCGGATCAGAGTATCCGGATCAGCTGTGACAGCCGGTACCAGGAACCATCACACCGTGGGGTTGTAAGTGAATAGTTTGACAACATAAAGTTTTATTTTATTTTATCTTTTCAATTGATCAATCACTGATCAATTGTGGCGCCCAATTTAAATATAATTAATCTTATTTGTTAACACTCTATCTAACTCATCGAGGCTCGTGTCTCTACTTGAGTCTAGCCAGGCAAAGTAGTTTATTTCACAGCTTTTAATTGTTAACTTCTAGAGTAATTAAGTCGGCGTTAGGTGATGCTATTTGATTTGTTTGTCAAGAACGTACGACGGTATGCAAACGAGTAGCGCGCAGGTACGGTACTTTACAATATATATATTAGATTTAAGGCTTTCGCAGTACATGATATGAAAATATATGTTTTGAAGTAAAACTGCGTGTGATTATTAAAAAAAAAAAAAATCCGACGTTTCACTAGGGTTTCACCTAGCTTTATCAAGGTTATAAAACAAAAACAAAATGGAATAACAAAGTACAAGATGACAATAATTAAAACACAGCCATCTAGGAAAACAGATCTAGATGACTAGACAGAGAGTTGAGAGAGAGCCTTCAGATGTTAGCGGTGTATGTTATCTCCTACTTCTTGTCACGGGACCTTCCCGGAGTTGGTCTAATGGACGAGTTTCATTCTCAGATGGTGGTGGAGCATCAGCCTGCAATAGTCTAGTATGTCCACTTCTCGTTATACGAACACCCTGGAGAACTAGATGATATTCATTAATATTTGGTGGCGAAGCATCGTCCTGCAGCGGCCTAAGATGGGCATGTCTACTTCTGGTCACAGGACCTTCCAGGAGTAGGCCTTCTGGGCGAGTTTCATTTCGAGTAGGTGATGGAACATCATCCTCCCATGGTCATAATTTAACTAGTCTCGAGTTGATATGATTGGCTTCCAAGCCTTGGGTAATCTCTGGCTGTCATCCCTCTTGTTGAGATTTTGTGGACGCCTCTCAATCTCCACAGCTTCCCTAATGATCCGTGGGTAAACATGTTGAATCGCTACAAGTTTGCGCGTGTTTTCGAAGTCGATTTCGTGGCCTGTATCCTTATGGTGTTTAGCTAATGCTGAATTCTTATCTTGTTTGTCAACTGCATTAATGTGTTCTTGGAGTCGAACCGAAATCCTTCTGCCCGTTTGACCTACGTAAGATAGATTACAGCCACCACACGGGACTTCATACACACCTTGATCCTCCAGTGGAATTTTATCTTTTGGACTCGATAAGAGCGAAGCGATTTTCATGTCAGTTGAAAAAATGGTTTCAATATTATATCGTCTAAGCACTCTACTAATGATGTCGGTAGAACCTCGGACATATGGTAGAAACGCTTTCGCACGAGGTTTGTCTCGCTCATCATTAAGTAACATAGTTTCTGGTCTTAGTTGACGATTAATTAATTTATCTATATCAAGTTCATTGAATCCGTTTTGTACCAAGGTATTTTTGAGGTAAAGTAGTTCTCCGTCAATTTGGAATGGGTCCGAAAGTCTTATCGATCTTGTAACGAGAGTACTAATCACAGAATTCAGTTGTGCGGGGAAGTGATGTGACGCTGCATTCAAATATCGGTTTGTATGAGTTGGTTTTCTATACACTGTATGCCCTAAACTTCCATCATTTCTTCTTGAGATCATGACATCTAAGAAAGGAAGAGAACAATCTTTTTCCAATTCAATGGTAAATTGGATATTTGGATGTATCCTGTTGAGATGGTTATGGAACATCTCAAGTTTAGCTTTACCGTGTGTCCAAATAACATAAATATCATCAATGTAGCGGCGCCAAAATATCGGTTTGTCCAGAGCAGATTTAATCGCTTCTTCTTCAAAGTTTGTCATATAAAGGTTTGCTAATGCAGGAGACAGAGGTGAACCCATAGGTGCTCCTTCAATTTGTTTTATAATAATGATCGTCATATAGGAAGTAAGTAGTTGACATGCAGTGTTTAATTAAGTCGAAAATTGGTTTTGGCATAGGACAGTTACTTTTGATTATATCCAAAGTCTCATCCACTGGAATCTTAGTGAAGAGCGATACTACATCAAAGCTAACAAGCAAGTCATCTGGTTGAACTTTAATATCTTTTATGAGCTCAATGAAATGCGTGGCATTTTTAACATAGGATTCAGCATCCTCGGTGTAAGGTTGCAATCTCCTTGCCAAGTGTCTAGACAAAGCCTGAGTTGGTGAGTTTATCGCGCTTACAATAGGACGTAACGGTACTCAAGCTTTGTGTATTTTAGGCAGACCATACATCTTATATCTTATTATTAGGAACTCTTGATGATTTCTCTCTGGGTATAAGATATTTTTGAATCTCAGGGTCTATACCAGATACCTTTATTAGGCCCTTTGTTGTCTTTTCTAGATAAGTTGTAGGGTCTCTTGGTGTTAGTTGATATGCTGAATCTTGCAGTATTTCTGACATTTTAGACTTATAATCTACTGTATTAAGAACAACTGTTGAGTTACCTTTATCCGCCGCCAAAACGATGATGTCCTTGTTATCTCTGAGATTTCTTAAAGCTTGCATTTCTGCAGTAGTTAAGTTTCTCGCTGGTGGTTTTGCTTTGCGAAAAATTTTGGATACATCTTGCCGTATCGTTTCCGCTTCAGCTTCATTGATGCCGGAAATAGATGCTTCTACCCCAGCAATAATGTTTTCCACTGGAACGCGTCGCGGTGAAACAGCAAAGTTAAATCCTTTGGCCAACACTTCTGAAGAAACTTGGTCTAATGGGAAATCCGAAAGGTTGTGCACTACTCTAGATGGATCTATCTTAGTAATAGGCCTAACTGGTTTCTGCGATCGACAAAGAGCTGAAAACTTATTTACCTGTCGCATCTTAGCACAACTAGCATTAGTCTCAGCTTGATCATAAGTAATTTTATCAATGCTGTCAAACATTGCCGGATCTACTGCTCTGCTCAAATCCAAATGAATACGAAGTAAATTTCTCGCAATGCCATCCAGTTCCTTGCGAGTTCTGTGAACAGCATCCCGAAGAAGAGCTTGACTTGCACGTCGAAGAATTCTATACGTATTAGGCGTTGACGAGTGATAACTTAACTTCATAGACACTGGTATGACATTCTGGTCTCTGCAACGTAGTAAAAATGTCAACTGTTCCAACTTTTTAGCCTTCTTTGTTCTAAGTTTTTCAAAAGTTCTTGTTAGATGATGTACTCCCTCCCCATAAAGGCGTGTTATGTTAGATTTGAGGCTTTCGCAGTACATGATATGAAAAAATATATGTTTTGAAGTAAAACTGCGTGTGATGATTTATAATAAAATAATAACCCTAGTGAAACGTCGGTAATAAAATATTATTTTATTATAAATCATCACACGCAGTTTTACCTCAAAACATATATTTTCATATATATATATATATATATATATATATATATATATATATATATATATATATATATATGTTTTACCTTGGCTTTATAGTAGGCGACTATGACGCTGTTATGTTAGTACTTTAGATAGAAATTAAAAAAGTGACTACACCGGGGTTTGAACCCGGGACCTTAGCTTACCGGGCTATGCTCTTACCAACTGAGCTATGCGGCCACCAATTTAAAACTATCTAATTTTTGGTCTGTTTTGTACATTGTCAATAACGTGTGTAGAGCAGATTGCACTGCCTATTAGACTACATACGAAATTGACTTGGAGAAATACAAACCATCTCTGTAACCCTAGAGTTGGGAAATATGATGTTTTACCTTGGCTTTATAGTAGGCGACTATGACGCTGTTATGTTAGTACTTTAGATAGAAATTAAAAAAGTGACTACACCGGGGTTTGAACCCGGGACCTTAGCTTACCGGGCTATGCTCTTACCAACTGAGCTATGCGGCCACCAATTTAAAACTATCTAATTTTTGGTCTGTTTTGTACATTGTCAATAACGTGTGTAGAGCAGATTGCACTGCCTATTAGACTACATACGAAATTGACTTGGAGAAATACAAACCATCTCTGTAACCCTAGAGTTGGGAAATATGATGTTTTACCTTGGCTTTATAGTAGGCGACTATGACGCTGTGATGTTAGTACTAGTCATAGTCGCCTACTATAAAGCCAAGGTAAAACATCATATTTCCCAACTCTAGGGTTACAGAGATGGTTTGTATTTCTCCAAGTCAATTTCGTATGTAGTCTAATAGGCAGTGCAATCTGCTCTACACACGTTATTGACAATGTACAAAACAGACCAAAAATTAGATAGTTTTAAATTGGTGGCCGCATAGCTCAGTTGGTAAGAGCATAGCCCGGTAAGCTAAGGTCCCGGGTTCAAACCCCGGTGTAGTCAAATTTTAATTTCTATCTAAAGCACTAACATATATATATATAATTAATAACTCTAAATAAAATGTATTTATTTATTTAAATAAATAAATAAATAAATAAATTGTATTTAGAGTCTATCCACTCAGTTATATAACTGATTTTCAGTGGAGGACTTTAAATCAAAGCGACCAAGCCAACCCTGTAGGCCCTGACGCAATCGACGAGTGAGCGATAACCAACCAAAGATCGATATTTTTAATAGGAAATATAGCAATCAGTGGCATGGACAGTGCGAACACCCGCGAATCAACGCCAGAATCAACAAGGCCGATTCAGAACAGCTCTGAATTTACTTTGTGCTTCGTTGCTAGGACGGCTCCAAAGTCACCGTTTACAAACTCCTAAGACACGAACTGATGGACTCAAGTCCAAATCAGAAGTTAAAACACTCCTGGCTTTAGCGGGAATCGAACCCTGGACCTTCAGCATTGGAAGAAGATACGCTAACAACAAGACCAACGAGCCATATATACAAACAAAAACAACGGTTGACGCGCCCTTAATTTTATGTTCGGCAACCAGAGAAACTACCCCCCTATAACTACCCCCTACCGTTGCTGGTTCTGAACAGCATTGGACAATCCTCCCCATATCCACCAGGCAAGAGTTACACATTATAACCTATCGGTTGACGCGGCCTTTTCAAGTACTTTATTGATTGATTGATTGAATATTGCTTAACGTCTCATATTTATGCACTTTGGCTAATCGAGACGATGAGTGGTGATAGATGAGGATGAAGTATGAACAGAAGGGAGGAGGGGAAACCCGGTACCGGCACGTAGCCTACTCCTTTCGAAAAGTACCAAGGGGACCAACGGCTTAACGTCCCATCCGACAGGACGGTGTAACTTTGACAGTCATAGGTTCCTCCACTAACCCGGACTGCCGAGCAGACGTCAAGGAGAACGAAGCCGTTACACTAGCTTTCGAACCCTCCATCTGCTCTAACCAGCGGTATACGTGAGTTTCAGGGTATAGCGGTCACCCACTCTACCCATGACCACGCCCGATTCTGCTTAACTTCGGTGTTCGAGTGGGAACCGGTTAAACGAGCTCGGCTAAACCGCTGGCTAAACTTAACTTTCTATATCGCTTTTCAATCATTTTCTAATTTAAATTTATTTTTTAAAGGCAGAAATTAACCTTAAACACAAACGAACTTACAACAAACTCTAATGTAATTTACTAGAGCAATAAACAAACAAACCTAATATCGCATGTGGCGCAATATGACCCAACCGGTTGAGCTCACATCGTCGTCAGTATAGGGCTATATTTCGTGCACGACAAACTCTCACACACGCCCTTTAGAACTAGTTAATAAACGCAGTTTAAGTATCTTGTGCTGGTCCGGCAGTCAGGTCGAAAATGTCTAGAACGTCTTCGAGAAAAACAAAAGTAGATTATATCCCCTTGCTCCCCTGCCCGTGGCTGGTTCTGACCAGCATGGGCCCCTCTCGCTATATCCCCTAGGCTAGATTAGCGCATTATGACCTAACTGCGCGCCCTTATTCAAAACAAATATTAAATACAATATATTCGTGTTAAATTAGTCACATAGGCCTTACATATTTTTAGTGGGGAACATTGAATTTAAAGCCAACCAAGCCAACCCAGTAGGCACCGACACCATCGACGAGCATTATTAACACCAAAATTAGACGTGAGCTCTGGCGATCGCCGTCGGGGACACCTCCTCCTCCCCTTGACGACCTTTCCACGACGACGACGAAGATCATGACAGCACGAACGTTGATAAACACAGAACCCCTCATTTCCAGTTCCTACACGTGGCTGGTACTGACCAGCATAAGATTTTCCTCCCCTCATCCCCTGGGCTAGAGTGGCACGTTGTGACCAAACGGTTGACGTGCCCTTAGCCTAAATAAAATAACATATATTTTCTTAGTTATATCACTTTTTTCCTTGTCATTTTCATTACTAATAAAATAATTAAATATAGCCAAATATTATCAATTAAACAAACAATAAACTCGATAAGTAGCAACGATATCAGGCGGCGTAACATGAGCTGCCCGGTTGAAGCGCCTTAGTTTCTTACTTAGTCCTGCTTGGAAATTTCTCAACTTCTTACGTTAAATGACAAGCAGACACGATATTAGTGATATTACAGCCAGCACCAGCATTCTAGTCCAAGCTACTACTTTTAACATGGGAACCACTAACGGCATGTTCCAGCGGCATCCACTACGTGCTCACTGAGTGCGCACTGAAGTGTCTGTCACTGTATGGCTTGATCTCACTTCAAAGTCAAAGACTGTGACGACCACGACCACAACCTTACCCGTGGCTGGTTCTGACCAGCATGGCCCCTCCTCCCCATATCCCCTAAGCCTGAGTTGTGCATTATAATCTAACGGTTGACGCGCCCTAAATCAAAATAAATAACAACAAATCCATCCATTCTTTGTCTCCCTATTCTTGTCTTGTTTCAGGTGTCCACGGCTTCAGTTGATGTAGTCGCCAACCAAGTTCCGCGCTCAGACAACCAGACGTGAAAGGTTCGTTGATTTGTCCTGTTCAAATTGTTTTAAAACATTTCTGAACACAGCGGAAACTTGTCATGGAACAGGAAGGTTGTGATTTAGAGTATTCAATTATATGATAGCGGCGTCAAACTTTCTTATTTATAACTTTGAGCACATTTTTATTTCATTACAATTTTAACCAAATATATCACTTTTCTTTCGCTATTACCATCATCTCTATCATATTCTTTTCTTTCATTAACTAAGATAACAATACCATAAAACACACCATAAACTTATTTAATTAATAACTATGGAAACGCCAAAGTCGTTGTTAGACGAGTGAGTTAGCCATGTGTTGAGTACCCGGTAACATTACTTTTTTCCCATACCTTCGGCCTCCTTAGCCTATCATAGGCTTGAGTGGCGCATTATGGCCTTACAGTTGACGCGCCCTTACACCAACTAAACTTTAAAACGCTATTATTTATACGAATATAATTATCAAATATACCTTAATATGCAAATGTTGCCGGGTACTCAACACATGACTCGCTCACTCGTCTTACAACGACTTTGGCGTTTGCCTAGTCTGGTTGGCCAAGGCGCCCTTATAGCCGAAATGTGGGAGACGTGGGTTCAATCCCCTGGTCGAGAAAGGTTTTGTAATTTCTGGATTGTATTTTAAAAATTATTAAACATGTTTTGAAATGCATATAACGCAGTGTAGTCCATCATCTGTGACAATTCTATGGAAATCATAGCCAGTACGAAATACGTGAAAATATTGCAAGGTTTACTCAATCTACGAGCGGAATTTGGGGGTACCTTGACGTTCAACTTTCGATAGACCTTGCATGAGCACGGCATTTCACATTTAGGTAAATTACAAACAAAAAATATTTTTTCTCATTGTCGTTAAATAAAATTCTATACAATGGCAGTCTATTTTTCAGTTTATTATTTCTTGTAGGTTTAAATCGAAATGGATTTTGCTCATTTTGTTAGCAGTTCTAAGTTACCTGATCACGGATGTCTGTTTAAAATTTCAGCTCAATCTATTTGGCCGTTCGGCCGTATGAGCCCGGACAAACAGACATTTAACATACAGACAATGGTCTCGACCAAGGCCCGATCGAGTGCGTTAGGAAAGACTACGTTCGCTGCGCTCACTCGTCTAATAACACATGCAGCGCAATATGACCTTACGGTCCTCCACTGGAAATCTGTCATATGACTAAGTGGGTAGACTCTCAATACGAATTTATGTATTTAATTAAGGATAAAATATTGGGGTGACATCTGGCATTCTGTGGTAAAGTTTTTTTTTACGTAGGCATATGCTTACAGTGCACGCACTTGGTTTTCTAACATGTTCTATACTTTTGACTACATGTGCATTCTTTCTTGTCTGAAATGAATTTGGGATTTTCCAACAAATTTTCAATTAAATGATATAAATTTGGTCATCCTTGGAACATTGTGGATTTACATTTGAAAAATGAATGCATTTGTATGAAAAAGTAATCGTTGGGCCAACAATGTCAATGTTGAAGCTACATTTTTTTAATTTTCCCGCCCACTTACCCTTCCCCCTAATCCCACAACATGTGATCGGTCGTCTCGTGATGTAAACCAATCGCAGCTACGCTCTCTGCGTGGATATTGTATCGTGCTCAATCATACTTGCTCCTAACAACTTATTGAATCGTCGTCTGGGACACACCCCCTTTCCCTTTACGATCTCCCCGACGACGATGACAATGACACAACGAACAATGACAAAGACGATGACGACCGCGACGTGAGAAACCCCTCTTCCTCCCCTTACCCGTGGCTGGTTCTGACCAGTATGGGCCCCTCCTCCCCCCCCCCTAGGCTAGAGTGGTGCATTATGACCTAACAGTTGACGCGTCCTTAACTCAAATAATAACAATAATAAAAAAAAGTTTTAGACTTTAAAAAGCAGACCGAGACAAGCCAAGTTCGTCGGTGCCTTGGAACTATCGAACAAAGGCAAACAAGAGATTGATGTTTGAAATGGGAAACACCGACCAACAAGCTGGACACGATATCTCACGCTAGCTTACTTAGAACTCTACATTACAATGTATTATTGTGCCTCGTTACAAGGACGGTTTAAATAAGCCAAGAATAATGATGGAAGCATTGATTGTCTTTATTAAAATATAATATCTTCCGCCTAAAGCGGGAACCACCAACAGTGACAATCATTCCCTCTAATCTACGTGGTATCTAAAAAGTGAATCTCAATGTAGTTACTTTAAACCTGTCTAATGTTGGTTGGTAACAACACCGCCTGGCTTTGAACAACACGCGGTGACGTCACAGTGTTGTCACTCACGTGTCAGAGTTCACGGGCGACACTGATTACTGGTGTAGAAACATAGGTCAATAACATTGAAATAGAGATGAACAATTGTATTTGAATTATTTATTTTAAAATCTAATGCTTTGTTTCATAACAAATTTGTTAAATTGATATTATTCCTAAGCTTCTAAATTCTATTGTGCCCGGAAAGTGCATTATTATTGAGAGTAATATGCAAACAGAGTACTGAAATAGGTTATGTACATGTCGACAGATTTAGGAAATTATAAGGGATTGTTTTAAATATTGGGTTCAATAAATGAAAGTGTGGGGTAAGTTTTTACAAATAAACACTCTGAAATTCAAATATTTTGTTTTTATTTAGATTGTGCAATGAAGAATACACAAGTAAAGGGTTAGCCTCGAGACTGTTGGTCGTTGCCTTAGCCTTGCTGATTCTGAGGTCTCTGCGAGTGTTGGAGACTCTTAGTGCGTCGCTCCCTCTCAAACTGGAGCTCTTCCCTGGCGTTCTGAGCCCAGGATTCCTCAGCCCTAGCATGGGACCGGGCAGCGTCCACCTTTAGCTGTGATAAGGACTCAGCAACCTTTATCGACCTTGATTTAGCGTCCTCCTCTGCCTTAGCGCTGTTCTTGGCGGACTCTAGAGCTACCTTAGCAGCCTCAATTGCAAACTTCTCCGCCTCTAGCTTCATCCTGGCGGTCTGTACTTCTTGCTGTGCTCGGGCCTCCTCTGCCTTAGCGCGTCGCTCTCTCTCAGCCCGGAGATCTTCCTCGGCGTTCTGAGCCCAGGAATCCTCAGACCTAGCATGGGACCGGGCCGCGTCCACCTTCAGCTGTGATACTAACTCTGCAGCTTGTATCGACCTTGCCTTTGCGGCTTTCTCAGCCTTAGCAGCTGCTACCTCGAGCCCTGCTAACTCAGACTTGGCGTCTCTCTCAGCCTTAGCAGCTTTAACTGCAATTTTCTCCGCCTCTAGCTTCATCCCAGCAGTCTCTACCTCCAGCTGTGATGCTGTGGCTCGGGCCACTTCTGCCTTAGCGCTGGACTTAGCGGACTCTAGTGCTACCATGGCAGCTTCTACCTGAAGCTCTGCTGCCTCAAATTTTGCAGCTTTTTCAGCTTCAGCCGTCTCTTTCTCTAGCTCTGCTCTAGCCTTGGCAGCCTCTTGTTTCATCTTGGCCGTCTCTTCCTCTATCTCCGCTGTTTTGACCGCAGCCTCGGCCTCTCTGATACGATACTCGTGCACCTCGTCCTTGGGACAAGAGGTGTTACCATGTTGTGAAGGTCGCACCTTGTTCTCCCGGCAGAGAAGGTCCAGGTAGTTTGTAGCGAGACCGTTCTGGCCTGAGGTGGTGCTGGCAGTGGTACTGGCATCGGTACTGGCACTTGTATCAAGGGTGGTTCTGGTGGTTGTACTGGGGATGGTCATAGGGACGGTGCTAGCGGTAGTACTTGATGTGGTCGTGGTGGTTGTCACTGAAAAAAAAATTAATAATTAGTTCATTATTTCCAATTGGTTCAACACTATGCTTTGTTGTATGAGGGATTTCCTTTTTACTCTCATATTGTTTTCTTTGTACTTGGTCCCTGTCTGGGCCCGGAGTAGAATTGGCCCAGAGTAGACTCTTCTTATCATACAAGGCGATTCAATAGAAAAAGTCCACCTCGCAAACATCAGATAGAAAGAAGGGAGTATATAACAACCGAATCTAAAGGCGAGATCAGGCAATCGTCGTCAGGGACACTTCCCCTTTCCCTTGACGACCTCTCCGACGACGATGACAATGACATAACGAACGACGACAAAGACTATGACGACCGCGACTTGAGAATCCCCCCTTCCTCCCCTTACCTGTGGCTGGTTTAGACTAGCATGGGACCCTCCTTCCCATATCCCCAAGGCTAGAGTGGTGCATTATGACCTAACGGTTGACGCGCCCTTAATCCAAGTTAACCAAAAAATCTTTGAACTTTGACATTTTATTGTCCGTGGAGAAATCTATATTTTTAAGGCAAACTTTGTTCCTGCGACAATGAGTCAGACCTTCTGAATGTATATTTGATCATAGTCATTTCCTATGTATGTGTTTCAGTGTGTGATCTTTACAAACATCACAACATTTCCTTTACACGTTTAATGAGAGTGAAAATTAATTGCACGCATTAAACTGTATTTTTGCAGGAACAACCATTGATCAATTAAACCAAATATCCATACAAAAATAACATATTGGAATAACTCACCAGTAAATGCGATAGTTCTCTGTTCCTCCAGAGGCTGGGTCAATGCGACGTGGGAGACCACGCATTTTAACTCCTTGCCGTTGTGTTGGGGCTGCAGCTGCAGTGTGAGAGTCTGTTTTATAGCCCCCGACATCCAGGGCCACCTCCACTCGTCCTTAGCTGTAGCGTGTGTGATAACGTCCTTGAGGACGACAGCGCCGTCCAGGACCCAGGACATGTTGGCGACTGGGCGACTCTTTGCACCTCACAGGTGGCCGTGAGTTGTCTCCCGTGTAGACCATGCTCAGAGTTGGTGCAGTGGGGGGACCTGTAACATCACATAGCATGACTGAGACAAAACACTGAGGCAACAGGGCGACTCTCTGGCACCTCACTGGTGACCGGGATTCACCCGGGCTAGCAAACTGCTGGAGGTAACAAACACATGGCACACGATTAAACTAGATTAAGTCGAAACAAACTACAAGCGACGACTTGACTTTATAATAGAGCTAGTCACAAGCTCAGTGCAGTGTCTACCATCAGATGTCGCATAGTCGCCAACGAGTTCAATATTTCGCCGCTAGGTTGGGAGAGTAAGGGGCACAACCATGTAGTGTAGGAACAGTCAACGTATGTTATTGTAGTGCAAAAATGTTATTGGACATTCGATATGCATTGCTATGACTGAGGATGGAGCGGAAGGTGAGACAGTAGCTACTTCATCTTGTGTTTTAAGGTTCAATTGCGCTATCGGCAGGGAATGCAACAAGTTACAATTTATTTACATAGCATGGGAAGCTCGTTTAAAACATATTAAATTAAAATGTTATATTTCTACCCAACGAAGGCTGATCGTGATTGATAATTTGTTCTGAATGTTAAACATATATTGTACAATTGACAGCAGAAGCCAAAATAAGCAAATACTTCTTACGTAGCTCTTATGAGGTCAGAATAAACGATAATAACGACTCATAAGTCTACAAAATGAAGAGATTTTGCTGTAGTGACACAAACGGTAAAAAATCATTTATACCTTGTGCCAGTTTGAACTAGTTTTTAACAATTTTTAAATTTATATTTAACCATTCAGCTTGTCCGTTCGAGACTCGGTCGGTGCGATGGACGTTTGTCAAATATCCTGATTATCTTGTAATACCCGTTTAATTGAGTTTTATAGTTCACGACCCACAAAATTATTAACCTCTTAAAGTTTTCTTAAAGGTGTGGCTCGTTGGTCTTGTTGTTAGCGTATCTGCTTCCAATGCAGAAGGTCCAGGGTTCGATTCCCGCTAAAGTCAGAAGTTTTTTAACTTCTGATTTGGACTTAAGTCCATCAGTTCTTGTCTTAGGAGTTTGTAAACGGTGACTTTGGAGCCGTCCTAGCAACGAAGCACATAATAAATTTCAGAGTTGTTCTGAATCGGCCTTGTTGATTCTGGCGTTGATTCGCGGGTGTTCGCACTGTCCATACCAAGGAGGTTGTATTAGATGGCTGGAGGGGGGGTGCGGCACGAAAGTTGAAGCAAATCCGCCGGCCGCGCTCCGCGTGACCGCCATGTTGGGACTGGACGCTTTCAGGTGACAGCATGCGCGAAGCCCGGTTTTGCAAGCGTTGCTATAGTTACGATCTCGGGACGAAACTGCGAATATGGTGATTATTAGTTGTGCTGCGTTCGGTTTTTGCAATAAGTGGAATAAAAACCAGAAGGACTTGACTAGAATAGACAAGACTAAAAACAACTTATTCTTACTAGAGCTGGCTTGTCTAGAATACACTCATCTAGATGAGAATAGACAAGACTAGAGATACAACAAATCCTTACTAGACCTGACTTGACTAGAATGGTGATGACAATGAATAAGGTAATAATATTTCTCCTAAGGGCTCGTTTGCATCCAATCCAATCTGTAGGGCTTACCAAAACACAGTGCGCTGATGAGTCAGATTTTCGATGTCGACTGCCTCTAAAATAAACATTTATTAAACTAGGAAAACGCTAAAGTCCCACCGCGTTGATGGATGAGCTTTCTTTGTAAGTTTTTTGTTTGCGTTTATTTGCACTTTCTCTTTGCAAGTGCTTTTTGAATGCATTGTAGGTGATTGTTGTCAAGTTTCGATTGTTACTTGTTAATTGTTATTATAAAAATAAAAAACTCATATTAAAACCTGAATTCTATGGATTCTGGATAACTTTTTTAATTTTTTTCTTTCAATAAGCAATACATAACCATTACCTTAATGTACATGTAAAACATGAACGTTGAAGCCCAACCCTCTCACGAAAATATCACTCTAAAAATCGACAAAAATCGTAAAAGTACGATATTCATGAGAAATATTTCTTCGATTGTACCCATAAACGTAGTAAGTCTAGGTTCAGAGATTTCGAAGGTGGTCTGAAATTTTCATCAAGATTGCATTTGCCGTTTGCCCGGTAGAGAGCGTACAAACAGACAAAAATACAAACAAAAAAACAAGCAAACAAAAAAAACACCCGAGCGAAATTTTTTGGGGGGTCAGTGAAATTGAAGTCTTCGCTTCGCTCATCCAATAATAATTGTTATACCACTAGGGAAACGCCAAAGTCGTTGCTAAACGAGTGAGTGAGCCATGTGTTGAGTACCCGGTAACATGACTTTTCTTCCCCCTACCTTAGGCCGCCCTAGCCTATCATAGGCTACAGTGGAGCATTATGGACTAAACTATGACCTAAACTAAAATACCCGATTATTTATACGAATATTATAATCAAACTTAAATGCAAATGTTCCCGCGTACTCAACACATGGCTCACTCACTCGTCTAACAACGACTTTGGCGTTTCCCTAGTCGAGTTGGCTAAAGCGCCGTTATAGCCGAAATGTGGGAGACGTGGGTTCAATGGTCGGGAAAGATTTTGTAATTTCGGAGTTGTATTTTTTAAATTATTTAACATGTTTTGAAATGCATATAACGCAGTGTAGCCATCATCTGTGACAATACTATGGAAAACATAGCCAGTACGAAATTCGTTAAAATATTGCAAGGTTTACTCAATCTACGAGCGGAATTTGGGGGTACCTTGACGTCAAACATTCGATTAACCTTGGACACGGCATTTCACAGCCAGGTTAATAACAAACAAAAAATATTATTTCAAAATGAAAACCATTGTCGTTAAAATAATTACTATACATTTCAACGTATTTTTCGGTTTTTGATTTCTTGTAGATTTAAATCGCAACGGATTTTGATCATTTTGTTAGCAGTTCTCAGTTACCTGGTTATGTCTGTTTGAGATTTCAGCCCAATCTATTTAGCCGTTCGGCCGTATGGGACCGGACAGACAGACATTTAACATTTAACAAACATTTAACATACAGAATTAATCACGACCAAGGTCCGATCGAGTAGCGTTGTAGACTTCGTTCGCTGCGCTCACTCGTCTAATTAATAAAAAAGCTACAAGTCCATTAACTGGATTGAATATGAATTGAGAATCTGCATTGTCTATGTTGTTATTGCACTTTGTAAAATATTAATATTATGGCCATTGTTTCAGTGCTAATATCATTATTGTTAGTATGTATCCTTTATTTTAAATTCCTATTCCTTAACAAATCCATAATTTCCCTATCCAAAGTAGGCCAGCAGTGCTAGAAGCTATTGAAAACACGTAGCAGAGATGCATGCATAGAAATCCGTCCAGTCCCAATATGGCCGCCGCTCGACTTCGCGCCGCAAAACTGGCTTCAGTCCAACAGCCAGGTAAGCATAGGCCACCGCCCCTCCAGCCATCTAATACAACCTCCTTGGTCCATACCACTGATTGCTATATTTCCTATTAAAAATATCAATCTTTGGTTGGTTATCGCTCACTCGTCGATTGCGTCGGGGCCTGCAGGGTTGGCTTGGTCGCTTTGATTTAAAGTCCCCCACTGAAAATCAGTTATATAACTGAGTGGGTAGACTCTAAATAAAATTTATTTATTTATTATTTATTCTGCTACTGGTGATGTTGCCTCGAGACACTGAAATACGTTTCAATTACAATAAATGGATTTTCCTAGCAAATATCAAGCACGAAATAAAATAAAAACATTGATAAAGTTTTCAAATAAATCTACTTGACCCTTGTAAGTAATAAACTTTTACTCACGTGCCAACACGAGCGCAGAGTATCTTATGTCATACTTTTTAGTTGGAGCATGTATATGGACCCTGACTGGCCCGCTGGCCGCCGCACTTATGTCGGTTAGCGTGAGGCCACACTCGCCACTCGGCAGTCCGGCCCCGAGGTAGAGATGCCAGTCGATGCTGTGGGCAGACTCGGCTCCCTTGTTGAAGTTGAGTGGGCCCGTGCCGGGCCCCGGCAGGGTGAACTGGCACCTGTCCAGCGGCTCCCCCGCCTTCAGCGCAATCCTTGCCTCTTCGCCCGGGAGAACAACCGTTTCTCTCGGTGTCAGTGTGTGCGGGAGGGGGGACCAGTAGAAGTCTGTAACGAGGGAGAAACACATTACGTGCTGTCACTCAGACTAGAAAGAAGTGTTCAACTCCCTTTCCCCGTCAGGGCCCGGGGTATAATTGGACCAAAGCATTACTCTGCTAATCATACAAGGCGATACAAGAGAAAGAGTCCACCTCGCACAAATAAGCTATTAAGAGGGGATTATGTTACTCGCTGAAACTAGAGAAGAGCTCTGGTTATCGTCGTTGGGGACACTTCCTTCTTTCCTTGATGACCTACCCGACGGCGATGACAATGACACAACGAACGATGACAAGACAAATGATGACCGCAAAGTGAGAAACCCCCCTTCCTCCCCTTACCCATGGCTGATTCGGACCAGCATGGGTCCTTCCCACCCATATCCCTTAGGCTAGAGTGGTGCATTATGACCTAATGTATGACGCATCCTTAATCCAAATTTTAAAAAATGTTCAATATATGTTTTACAAATAATATCTTTCTAACTCTTGAATTGGGAGAAGCTGCACATTGTGCCCTGGCTCTGCCAAACAAGTCTCTCGACCCACAATATAAATTGAAACAGTTTGAGAAACTTCAATTACCCGAGATCCACTTGACTGCCTGATACTCTGTCTTTACTCTGACGTGATCGAGGTTTCTTGTATTATTCCGTACTAGGATGTGAAAGTGGGTGTACGTGTCTTACGTCCCGTGTTGTTACAGAGACTTTACTGTGTGAAGACTGTTTAACTCACTCCAAGCTTGCAAGTCGGCCGAGGCGTACTTCCAGCCTCCGTTCTCGGCTCGGACGCGACAAGCGACCATCCACACCTTGGTGCCCTCCACCTGCAGAGAGACCCCGCAGTCCCCGGCCCCCAGACCCCGGCCGCTGTAACTGTATCCGGTTAGCTCGCTGTCCAGGTGGGCAGGGTCGGCCTGGGACTGAGGGCCCCGGCTCAGCTCCAGCAGCGGACCTGCTGTCTTTGTACCGTAGCCGTCCCACCACCTGACCTGACACCCGGCGAGGGCCACGTCAGCTGAGCAGGTGAAGGTGACATTCTGTGCGGCATTGTTCACACGCACATGGTCTGGCCTGATGTTGAGGTTAAAGGACGCGACACCTGGAGACAAGACATCAGAGGTTGTGAGACAGATGTTTGTCCACACTTACTTTTTTTGATTGAACCTGGGTACCCCATTGGCCGAGCAGACATAAAAACACTGCCCATCCGAACCTGCTTCTGTTTAAATGATTATTAGTTCTGAATACATGGTACAAGTTATCTGATGTCTTTGCACAGACCACCAATACATTGATTATAAGAAAATTTTGCAGATTAAGCAAGGCCTTATTTCTCAACTTAATTAATTTAGTTGAGAATCACTCCTGTAGGTGGAATTTATTATATAACCACAATTATAAAGCAAAGTAGTCTACAACTCGAGTGGGGTTTAATCCCGAATCTCGAGTTTCCCAAACAGAAGTCTAAACATAAGGAAGCTTTGTGCAACAACATGTTCTTGCAGTTGGATCAGTGCTGATAAACCTTTCATGCTTAAACAATATATGTATTTACAATATAATTACAAAAATAATTTATTAATATATTGACATAAAATTGGTACCGCTATTGTTGGCTTAAGCATTAAACGCGCGACTCTGATTTGGGATGTCCCGAGTTCGAATCCCGTCATGACCTGCATCCTGACTGATTATTTTTAAGGTTTTCCTCGGTCGTTAATGAGTGCGAATACAAGAGATTAAATCGACTTAAACAGCCCTTGGACATCCCTCACAATTGAGCAAGTACATAAATTGCACTCTGGGCAGGCTTCCCACAAATAAATATTAATATGTCATTGATGTGTTCCTAGAAATAATTAAACTTCCACAACACACATATTGACATCATGATGGAAAGCATAATAAGGTTTCCATTGTAAATGAGTTAATGGAACAAATTTGTAGAAATGTAAAATTGATAAAAAAATTTTAGATTTCTCGATTTGGTTATTCGGGAATTACTCCCATAGTTGGAATTGTTAAATATTTCAATTTAGAAATAAAAATTTAAACAGTAGGAGTTACTTACGGACAACTTGAGGTCCAGCCATTAAAAGCAGAACGAACGCCAACGTGTACATGTTGAGAGAGATAATATTATAAGATGAGAAGACGAAGCTCTGGGCTAAGAATGATGGGCGAGATAACAGTCGTAGCTTTATACAACCAGCAGTGAGCAACACCACGTCAGTGGACTTGGAAGCAAGAGAACCACAAGATGTCCGTCGTCCAATAGCCAACACCCAACACACGGTCCAGCAATGACGTGTTATTTGTAATTAGGCCAATCTCGCTCGCCGAGTCGATTCTGTTGCAAAGTTCATCTCAAGATGAAAGTCCCTGGGTGGGGTGATGAGATCAGTTCAGAGGTCAAATGTCAGTGATAAGACTGATCGAGTGTTGCGGCCACACGAATGTGAACTCTTCTCTTATATAGGTCACAAAAACATTTTGAGAAATGTTTTTTATTTACATGACATCACGTCTTTTATAAGAATTGTTTTTAAAACTATGCATGTAAGTACTTTATAGACCTGTATCAACATCGTCAAAGAGAGTCAGTGTGCCCCTCTCTTGATGGCAAAGATAGGTGTGGCTCGTCTAGTGGCTACTTCCTGCTTCCTATATACAATAGGATCACCTGTTAGATTCCCTAGATTCTGTTAGATGACGACCGCGACGTGAGAACCCGCCCATTCCTCCCCTTACCCGTAACTGGTTATGACCAGCATGGGCCCTCCTCCACAAATCCCCTAAATTAAAGTGTTGCATTATGACCTAAACGTTGACGTGCCCTTAATCCAAACAAACCAAAATAAAAACCAAACACACAACAAACTTAATTTATTGACTTACAATATCACAGACGGTGCAATATTACCTAGGTTTTACTAGATTTATGCGCCCTAGATTTTTCGTCATAATAACATGAATAGGTCGGAAGAACCCCCCTACCCGAAGCCGGTTCTGACCAGAATGGGAATTTTCTTCTCACACCCCCTAGGCTACAGTTGCGTAGTGTGATCAAACGGTTGACGAGCCCTTATTAAAATTGATTTTTTATTCAAAACATATTTGTACTTTTATCTATTGTGTATTATCGTCTCAACAATTTTTACTTCGAAAACTATAAGAAATCAAACACTACAAACTCGATAACGGAAAACGTATTGACCCGGAACGAAATAGAACAAGAAACACACATTCAAAAACAATTAACCAAGGTCACTCACACAAAACAATTGCGAATTTTCGAGTCACACTTCCTGACTCTTCCTCAGGTAGAGGTTAACTGACGTCCGTGTGGTCTTCTCTCTTTGGGCTGGCGGGCAGGTACAATGTTGTCAGGGAGGGGGTGGCTGCGCGCTCTGTTGACGTCTGGACGAACTATCGGGATCCACATGGGGTGGAAATCTAACGACGGCTGGCTGACAGGGGGGGGTGTGGCTGCATGCCATCAAAGCAGCCTCCTTTATTTTTCTCTTGAAGACGTCTTCTTCTGATAGAAGGGCCGATGTGTTGTTCCACATGATCATGTGTGAAGTTTCCTCCACGTGGTTTGCGATAAGGGAATTCTGTGCATTGGAAGTTACGTTGCGTTGGTGCTCTGTCAAACGGACGTTGAGGGGGCGTTTGGTTTCACCAATGTAAGTCCTGTCACAATCGCACGGGATTTCGTTAGCAACTGTGTAAGACCAAACCCCATAATACCGATCAGCAAGCCCGAAACGTTGTATTGGTAGTCAAATCGTCGGGGACCTTGCCCTCTTCCCTTGACGACCCCCCGGCGACGATGACAATGACACAACGAACGATGACAAAGACGATGACGACCGCGACGTGAGAACCCCCCTTTCCCCTAGCACCAGCATGGTCCCATCCTTTCCCCCCTCTCCCCCCCCTAGGTTAGAGTGGTGCATTATGACCTAACGGTTGACGCGTCCTTAAATACAAATAACCCCCCCCCCCCCACAAAAAAACGGCTTCGTTTTCATCGCGAGGGTCTTTAGCAAGGATGGCGATACGAAGTGGTTTGTACAACCAAATAAAAACTAACTTCCTAAATTTAAATATTGCATTTTTCAATCAAATAATATTAATTTAAATAGTTGTTATCAATATCATCTTAATAATGAAAGAAGCTCTTATAATCTTACAAACTAATTGAACACAACAACGGACTCTATTGAGTAACACTCTCAAATTTGACGCAATATGACCTAACCGGTTGAAGCGCCCTCGCTTTTCACGTCGTCGTAGTTAAGAGCCGAGTTCCCCGCCTATTGTTTGCTGTAGCTGGATCTCAACAGTATGATCCTCCGTCCATTATATCTGAACGGTAGACGCGACCGTAAACAAATATATATCTAGATTACAGATTTGGTTTCGGGTTTAAATATCATCAAAAGGACGGTTGATTTTTACTTACATTGTACTAAGTCCATCTGAATGTTAAAATGGAAATGGTAGAATTGAAGTTTGTCATGATAAGCAAAGACACTTTACCTGACAGGTTTGTTCTAACTAGGAAAACGCTTAAGTCCCGCCGCGTTGATGAATGAGCGTTTTTGTAAGTTTTTAGTTTGCGTGGAACCACTTTTCCTTTGCAAGTGCTTTGTGAATGCATTGTAGGTGATTGTTGTCGAGTTTCTAATGTAACTTGTTAATTGTTATAATAAACCTCAAAAAAACTCTTATCAAAACCTTTATTTAATGGATTCTGGCTAACTTTTACAACTTTTTCTTTCAAAAGATACTACATCACCATAACCTTAATGTCCCTGTGAAATATGAACGTTGTAGCCCCACCCGTTTGGTCAGAATCGGCCCAAATGTCACGAAAATATCGCACGAAAAATCGAAAAAATCGTAAAAGTGCGATATTCATAAGAAATATTTCTTCGATTGTACCCAAAGACATGGCACGTCTAAGTTCAGAGATTTCGAAGGTCCCCTTCAATTTTCATCAAGATCGCTTCTGCCGTTTGCCCGGAATCGTAAGAACAAACAGACAGAAAAACAAAAAAAAAACGAAAAAACATTAGATCTAAATTTTTCGAGGGGTCAGTGAAATTGAAGTTTTCGCTTCGCTCGCTACGCTCATCCAACAAACATATTTGGTAATGATCATTACTCAGCTCCCCGGCGACGACGACCATGACAACACGAACAATGACAAAGACAATGACGACCGCGATGTGAGAATTCCCCCTTTCCTTTCCCCACCCGTGGCTGATTCTGACCAGCATGGGCTCCTTCCCTCATACATCCCCTTTAGACTAAATTGACGCATCATGACTTAACGGTCAAAGCGCCAATAATCAAAATACAAGAATATTACTTTAAATTAACTTAGAAAACAATGTAAAAAATTATAATACCTGATTTCATTAATTTTCTTACAATATCACAGGCGGCGTAATAAGGACCCACCCGGTTGAAGCGCCCTACTGTTTCTCACGTCGTTCTTGACTGAGAAAATCATATGAAGAACTTCTATTATTTGATTGCGGCGAAAAACTTAAAAAAATTCTTATTCAATATAATTTATTTATCAAAATTTAATTCAATTGAATAAATATTTTTTTCTTTTGCTATTAGTATATTATCATCGCCATAATTCTATTTTCTTATATAAACTAATAAAACAAGAAAATCACCAAACACACCATATTCTCATTACAGAAGGCCAAAAAAAGCAAAAGCAAATACTAATTAAAAGTGCATGCTTTATTTACTTAAAATGTCAAAGGCGGCGCACAATAACCTAACCGGTTGGCGCGCCCTAGATCCTGATCATGTCGTAGCTAAATACCCTGATACTTATATAGCAACATAAACTACATGGTAAAAACAAAGGTAACATGTTTATTTTATACTAACAGTCATTTCTCAGAACTAAGCAGTTTTTTTAATGCATCTTAAATTTTTTCCGAAATGCTTTATATTGAACGTAATAATATTTTAGATCCAGTAGATACAGTTTTCATGGTTGCTCTTGCACTTCGTTGATATAAATAATTATTTAAAATGTGTAATGTTTCTATTGCTAGCGCCTTAAAACTACAGGTGAGCTCTAATGGTCGTCGTCAGGGATCCTTCCCCATTCCCTTGACGACCACCCTGACGACGAAGACCATAACACAAACAATGACTAAGACGATGACGACCGTGACGTGAGAACTCCCCCTCCCCTAGGCTGGTTCTGACCAGCACGGGACTCTCCTCCTCACACCCCCTAGGCCAGAGTGGCGCATTATGACCAAACTGTTGAGGCACCGTCTTTGAAAATAATCCCATTATCCAATAATTCTCTGATAATCTTAGAAAACAATACTATCTTTTCATCAACAAATAACAAACTCGATCAATTTATTCACTAACAACATCACATACAGCACAATATGACCCACTCTGTTGAAGCGCCCTAGTTTCTCCCGGGGTTCTATAATGGCTCAACCTCAACTATCACCACTCATCGTCTCGAATATCAATAATGCAATAATTATAGAATCGTTTAAGCAGCAAAAATCGATCACCATGTGTTTCGCTGAAGTTTCCCTGTTGACACAATTTTCTTCAATGCCAATTCTCGCTCGTCGTTGGTGGCATCGGTGACAGGGTTGGCTTGGTTCTCTCTGTTAGTAGCCTTGTTGATCCTGGAGTCGCCTGCGGTTTATTTATTTATTATTATTTATTTAACGTCAATTCTTTTTTAAGAAAAAGTCCACCTCGCCAATATCAGGTTATGTAGTGTAGTATATTACTCCCAGAAACTAGAGGCGAGCTCTGGCATCGTCGTGGGGACACCTCCCCTTTTCCATTGACGACCTCTCCGACGACGATGACAATTACACAATAAACGATGACAAAGACGATGACGACCGCGACGTGAAAACCCCCCTTCTTCCCCTTACCCGTGGCTGGTTCTGACCAGCATGGGCTCCTCCTCTCCACACCCCCTAGTAAACAGTGGCGCAATATGACCTAACGGTTGACGAGTCCATAATACAAATAAACCAATACAAAAAAAGTTATATGTCTATGTGGGTAGATTCTAAACACACACTATTAATAATTGCAAATTCTATTTTTCCAAGCTTTTCAAGGATGCTGTTACGGGACACTGTACGTTTATCCGTCTGGGTCCGGGGTAGAATTGGCCCAGAGCATGGCTCTGCTAATCGTAAAAGGCGATTCAAGAGAAAAAGTCCACCTCGCAAACATCAGCTGGAAAGAGCGGAGTATCTAACTTCCACGAAACCAGAGGCGAGCTCTGGCAATCGTCGTCGGGGACCTTGTCCCCTTTCCTTGACGACCCCCCGGCGACGATGACAATGACACAACGAACGATGACAAAGACGATGACGACCGCGACGTGAGAAACCCCCCATCCTTCCCATACCCGTGGCTGGTTCTGACTAGCATGGGCCCCTCCTCCTCCCCCCCTTAGGCTAGAACGGTGCATTATGACCTAACGGTTGACGCGTCCTTAATTTAAATAAGATAGATGAAATAAGATGAGCTTGGGCCTTTTTTATACCTCATCTCTTTTGCGTGTGTAAGGGTTGGCTGTATTTTTACAAGTTTTTGTTATGTATGGGATCTCATTACTTTTTCAAGTTCCATTACAAAAATATTTGATAAAATATAATAATTTTATCAAAGTTTATTAAGTTTTTTGTGATTGTTTAAATAAACTGTGCCACTATAAAAGACTGTATAAGCAATGTGCAAAGTCTGATAATAATCTGATAAAAACGGGCTTCAGGAAGAGTTTCAGAAAACAATCACTACTATTGCAGACTCTTAATATCCATGTAAAATATGAACGTTGGAGCCCCACCCGTTTGGTCAGAATCGCGGGCTGATTGAAACTGACAAATTAGACCGTAGCAGTAGTAGCTAACATCCTTAAAATGATTTTTAGCATGTTTTAAGCCATTTTTTCACCAAGAAGGAATGCTCGTATCCCAACCAAATTTGGCATGCGTTGTCAGGTACCTAAATCCCCTCGAGTTTGATAGTTTTCAAGTCCACATCACGATTCATGACGGCTGGGTGACACCTCAAAATTAACTTAACTTTGCTTGCTATATGAGGTTCCTGAGTGTGTAGCGCGCCATGGCTTGGCTGCGGCACCTAAACGGGCACCTAAATTAACTTTATTTTTGATATCAAATATTATTTTAATGATGAGATTTTATTTTATAAGCATTGAATATAATAAATAATAACTACTTACTCTCTTATTTCACAAACAATATCAAATGCGGCGCAATACGACCTACTCAGTTGCAGCACGCACCCTCAATCCTAATAAACCGAACTAAACGATGCTCACCAACTCTAACCACATTTAAACCTGGGATTATAAGAGTCGTGTCTGTTTGTTTGAAGCACGACCACCGGTCCTCCCCACATCCTTTTGGCTAGAGTGGAGCATTAAGACCTAACGGTTGACGCGCCCTTCATCCAAATACATTAAAAAAAAAATTAAGTTGTCACTATTTTCCCTTATCATTTTCTTTACTAATCAAATAATCTAATATAGCCAAATATAATCAATCAAACAAACAACAATCTCAATTAGTAGAAACGATATCAAGCGGCGTAAAATGACCTGCCCGGTTGAAGCGCCCTAGTTTCTCACGTCGTCATGAGAGAACGCTCTGGAATCGGGATAATACTCCAATTTCTGACGTAAAGTGACCCAAGCTGCCACGATATTAGTGATATTACAGCCAGCACCAGCATTCTAGTCTAAGCTACTACTGTTAACGTGGGAACCACTAATGGCATGTTCCAGCGGCATCCACAACGTGCTCACTGAGTGCGCACTGAAGTGTCTGTCACTGTATGGCTTGATCTCACTTCAGAGTCAAAGACTGTGACGACCACGACCACAACCTTACCCGTGGATGGTTCTGAACAGCATGGGCTCTCCTCCCCACATCCCCTAGGCTAGAGTGGTGCATTATGTCCTTGTGGTTAACACGCCCTTTATATAAAAATAAATAAATATATATATGTAATGGGTATTAACTATTAAATCTTTTATTTCATTTATATTTCCAACATTCGAGAAGACACCATTTAACACAATAACAAAATTCATTTCTTTTATCAACAACATCTCTAAACACTGCTACTAGATAACTTGTACATATGAACTGCCTATTGTATTCCAATCCACACGACATTATCCCCCCCTTGAAAGAAGGGTTTCAATCGGTTGAAATGAACATCTATATACGCTGTTGAAGACGTCTTCCATTGGGTCCATTTTCATCTGCGTCAATTCGGTAGGTGACGTCGGAAAGACGTTTTTGAATTGCATATGGACCCTCCCAAGGACATCGCAATTTTTGTGTGCGTCCAGGCTTCACAACAGTTTTTAACAGCCAAACAAGATTCCCTTCCTGATATTGATTTCCTGCACATCTTCGGTCGTAAAAGGATTTTTGAATCTTATGTGAAATTGTTTATTTTTTCCGTGTTGCTTGGTGAGCTGCTTCAAGATCATTCCTTAGTTTGAACACATATTCACTCTCTCTTGCCACTTGTTGAGGTTGGCCAAACACTACATCCAGTGGTAGTTGAACTTCTCTTCCAAACATAAGAAAATGTGGACTGAATTGAGTAGATGCTTGAGGACTTGAACGATATGCCATCATTACATGTGGTAATCTGTCGTCCCAGGTGGTCTGATTTTCATTTACCCATTTGCTAAGCATTTCAAGAAGCGTTCGGTTAAAACGTTCAACCAAGCCATCACCTTGAGGATGGTACGGTGAGGTTCTTGTTTTTGTCATGCCTAACATCCGACACATCTCCTGAAACAGCCGTGATTCAAACTGTCGACCTTGATCGCTGTGGATTTCCATTGGAGCTCCAAATCGACATATGAACTCGGTAACTAGCCTTTCAGCAACAGTTTCAGCTTCTTTATTCGGAACTGCATACGCTTCGACCCATTTTGTGAAATGATCGGCCACTACTATGATGTACTTATTCTTTCTTGTTGACAAAGGCAAGGGTCCCAGTATATCAAGCAATACTCTTTGAAGTGGAAAACCTGATCCATAGCTTACTAGTGGTGCTCTCAACCCTGGTATAGGGGCTCTGCGGCTGCAACAAGCTGTGCACCTCTTACACCATAACTCTATGTCCTCACGCATCCCTGGCCAATAAAACCTTCCTCGAACCTTTTCCAAAGTTTTAGATATCCCTAAGTGACCTCCTGTTGGTGAACTATGGAGTTCGTTTAATACTTGTGAGATCAAACTTCTCGGTAGTAGAAGCTGTAAGCTGTCTGGATGATTATCTTATTCCCACAACCTTTATACTAGTCCATTTCTTTCCAAAAGACGACTTTATTGAGCCCATAAACTCAAAACCGTTTTCCCCATTGGAGCTACTTCAAAATAAGATGGTTTTGCGCCATTTCTTATCCAATGTGCAACGTAAAATAATGCACTGTCCTCAGCTTGCAAAGATTGAAGTTCTTCATTTGACCATTTTGGTACCCATGAAGTATCAATATTCAACACAATCTCTGGACCTGACTTGATTATGGGTTGACGAGACAGTCCATCTGCAATCCCATGGTTCTTTCCAGGGCGATGTTGAATCTCGAAGTCAACTCTTCGAGTTGTTCCAACCACCTAGCCACTTGTCCCTCTGGGTTCTTTAAACGAACGAAGCCACCGAAGTGCGCTATGATCTGTTCTTGCTAGAAACCGCTTACCATAGAGATAGTGTCGAAAGTGTTGCGCTGACTTGAGTAGTGCAAGCATCTCCCTTCTTGTAACACTGTAGTTTCTCTCAGTTTTGGTAAGAGTGCGACTGAAATATGCAACAACACGTTCCACTCCATCTTGTATCTGGCTCAGCACACCACCAATGCCTGTTCCACTTGCATCAGTATCCAGTATGAACTGTAACTCCGGCTGAGGATGTGTTAATACGGAACTTGACACCAAACAATTTTTTAATTGCAGGAAGGCACTATCACACTCTTCGTTCCAAACATATTTAGAACCTTTTTGAGTAAGCCGATAAAGTGGAGAAGCAATGTCAGCAAAGGATTTAACAAATCTTTGATAATATGAAGCAGTCCCTAAAAATGAACGTAGTTCCTCAACTGTAGATGGAATAGACCATTTAGCTATTGCAGATACTTTCTCCAAATCAGTTGAGATGCCTTGTGCCGAAATAACATGACCTAGAAACTGTACCTTTTCTTGAAAAAGTTCGCACTTGGATGGTTTAACTTTCAACCCCGCTTCTCTCAAACGCTGAAATACTTCTCGAAGACGAATCATGTGTTCATCAAAGTTTTGGGCAAAAACAATAACATCATCTTGGTATACCATAGTAGTAGACCAGTTCAATCCGGCTAGAACCAAGTCCATTAGACGCTGAAATGTGCTAGGCCCATTGCACAACCCAAATGGTAAAACTTTAAATTCGTACAAACCACCCCATGATGTAGCAAAAGCAGTTTTTTCTCGATCTTCTGGAGCAACCTCACATTGATAGTAAGCACTCGCCAGGTCTAGCTTGGAAAATAACCGTGCCGAACTAAATGAATCCATCATGTCACCCATACGAGGAAGAGGATACGCATCCTTGGTAGTGACGTCATTCAAGCGGCGATAATCAATGCAAAATCTCATTGATCCATCTTTCTTCTTAACTAGGACGACAGGAGCACTCCAAGGAGACACAGATGGCTGAATTACTCCTTGATTAAGCATATTATCAACAATCTTCTTAGTTTCTTCCCGGTGGTGAAGAGGTATTCTCCGTGGAGGTTGACGCACCGGCATAGCATTCCCAGTAACAATGCGGTGATAAGTAAGCTTAGTCCTACCAAGATCATGAGCTCCGTACGAGCAAACATCTTCAAATTCATCTATTAATCTCACAATATCATTGGCTTGTTTAGTTGATAAATGATCTAGGTTAAAAAAAAAACTTGGCACACTTCAACTGGTGGCGTACAAGAGAAAAATTCTTCAACGGTTGTCCCTTTGTATAATGTTATGGGTTTACTGGTTGAATTTAAAACACGTATCGGCATGTGTGGAACATCTCCTTTAACCAGGATTCTAGCCACTAGCACCCCAGTCTTTCCAATAAAAGATTGAGTCGGTTCTAGGAATCCTTCTTTTGGAGCTTTTCCTCAAAATTTACCTCTAATTAAATACTCTTGTCCTGTAGGTACAACCACCGTCTCCGCTATGGACACATGACACATTTGATGAGTTGCATTGCTGTTAGGCCTACCTATTGTTATTGGCGTAATTTGACCCTCTAATCGTAACATATGTTGAGATATTAAAACATCACCTTCGTGCTTTTCTAAGAAGTCAGTCCCCAGAATGCACTGCTGTGTAATTCCTTCCATAATAAACATTGGGTGGACCCAAGTCTTCTTCCCAATCTGTAGATTTACATCAACAACTCCTTTTGAAGCCATGAATTCACCACTTGCGTTGACAACATTCAAACTAGAGTCTCGTAACTGGTTTTTATTCCCTTTTAAATCTTTCCACTCTTCGTATCGTAGTGATGAAAAAGCAGCACCTGTATCGATTAAAATATCCATGTCAAGATTTTGTACCTTTCCCTTTGTAAACACAGCACCTCCACTTGCCACATTTCCTATAATTGTAGTAGGCCTTGTATGATCCGAATCAAGTATATTTGTCTTGGCTGGCTTCCCACATTGGTCATGTGTGCCAGCCTCTACTAGTATTCCTGATGTGGCCGACTCCCATGGAAATATCCTGGCTGATACTTAGCCCGAAAATCTGGTTGAAACATAGGGCAATGTTTGCTTGTCTTGCATTAGGCAATTTAAGTCATGTCCTGGCTGTCCACAACTCCAGCATTTCATCTGAGATCTAGGCCTATAATGAGGCCTTGACTGAATGTTCTCTTGCTGCCTTGCCGTCACAGGCATATTCATCATGTG
The DNA here is from genome assembly GCA_024449915.1 of Sweltsa coloradensis. Taxonomy (NCBI): domain Eukaryota; kingdom Metazoa; phylum Arthropoda; class Insecta; order Plecoptera; family Chloroperlidae; genus Sweltsa; species Sweltsa coloradensis. The sequence goes on from JAMZAV010003512.1 coordinate 29,126, forward strand.
CTTCATGGTATCTGTCATTGCTTGCATGGCTATTGTGTTACTTTTAAGCAACTCCTCCAGTGCATGAACACTATTTGACGGTCCAGGACTTACTGTACAAAGGTCTCTCTTTTCACATTTCAAATTTACTTCTTGTTCCAAAGCAACTTTCGTAGCAGCTTCTAATGTTCGTGAACAAGACTGACGTACTAGCTGACGCAAATTGCTTTCACCTAAAGCTTCAACAAACAAAACAATCACGGGTAAGCTCATCACGAGTACCATGGTCCATGTAAGGGTAGGCTCTAGCAGCTAATTTCTTCATCTCGCGACATAAAGTGTCAACAGTCTCCAATGGTTGTCGTCGCCTCATGCGAAAAGCAGTTTTATGTAGCTCAATTTCCTCTGGTGGTTCTAGTTTTAAGTGTAACGCCCTGCACAAACTTCCATAATCAATTTTTACTTCTGGAGAAATATCCTTAAACTTGTCGGCGGCTCTTCCGTCTAAACTCACTGCCAAAAACTCCTATTTTTCAACATCTGACCACTTATTAATAACGGAAATTTTTACAAAATGTTGCAACCACTCGCACCAACTTTCAGACTCACCTGTAAATTCTCGAGGCATTTTAATAGGACGTTTGGTCACTAAAACAACTCCTGGTTCCGCCATTGTTTCTGGTTGTCTTCTTGGCATTACGTTTTACAAAAAGAAATCCATTTGCTTTTAGTCATCCCACCGCTGTCACCATTGTAATGCGTATTAACTATTTAATCTTTTATTTCAATTATATTTCCAACATTCGAGAAGACACCATTTTACACAATAATAACATTTATTCCTTTTATCAACAACATCTCTTAACACAGCCTTCTAGATAACTTGCACATATGAACTGCCTAGTGTATTTTAATCCACACTTCATTTATATCTATACCATTTATATACCATTGATAGTGCCCTTAAATGGAAAACTCACATTCTAGAAATCATAAAGAAGATAAGAAAAATAGCTTACGAATTCAGCAGACTTAAAAACATAATTAACTTCCACACCCTTAAAGTAGTCTACTATAGCCTAGTGCAATCATACTTACAGTATGGAATTATAGTCTAGGGAAATGCGCTCGAAACTCACCTAAAGCCCTTACACACTCAACAAAAAAAAATACTAAGATCAATGCTTAACAAACCATCACAATACCCTACAAAAACTACATGATCTAACAATATATCTCGTTACTACGTTCGTTACGTAGTAACGAGAGATATTTGGATGAGCGAAGCGAAGACTTCAATTTCACCGACCCCCCAAAAAATTTAGCTCCGTTGTTTTTTTGTTTTTTTTTTTTTTATTGTTTTCCGTCTGTTTGTTCGCTCTCTACCGGGCAAACGGCATATGCGATCTTGATGAAAATTTGACACGACCTTCGTAACCTCTGAACTTATGCCACGTTTTTGGGTACAATCGAAGAAATATTTCTCATGAATATCGTACTTTTACGATTTTTTTCGATTTTTAGTGCGATATTTTCGTGACATTTGGACCGATTCTGACCAAACGGGTGGGGCTACAACGTTCATATTTCACATGCACATTAAGGTAATGGTGATGAATTGAGTTTTGAAAGAAAAAGTAGAAAAAGTTAGCCAGAATCTATAGAAATAAAGCTTTTAATATAAGATTTTTGTTTTTTGTACAATATTTTCGTGCCATTTGGGCCAATTCTGACCAAACGTGTGGGTCTACAACGTTCATATTAAACATGGACATTAAGGTTATGGTGATGTAGTACCTTTTGAAAGAAAAAGTTGAAAAAGTTAGCCAGAATCCATAGAAATGAAGCTTTAATATAAGTTTTTTACGGTAAATAATACCAATTGACAAGAAACAAAAGAAACTTGACAACATTCACCTACAATGCGTAGGCAGCAAAACAAAGCACTTGCAAAAGTAAAGATATCCCACGCAAACTTAAACTTTAAAAAGCTCATCCATCAACGCGGCGGGACTTTAGCGTTTTCCTAGTGTTAGATCATGTCTACATTAGATACTTAGACTTTCCAAGATAGCAAAATCTATGATATAAGAAAAAATTACGTAAAATCCCTGATGATACACCAACACAAAAATGTACACTTAATTCAAACAAGCATCACACAAACATACAACCAGATCTATAACACTATGATAGCAGATTAGAATTAGGTAAAATTTTAGAACGCTAGAATAAGAAATAGAATTAAAACTCAGGGTTAAAAATAAATCAAAATCACACTACAAAATATTACTGCCAATTAACAATTATGTTTTAATACTATGATTTTGAGAAGTATGTTATAACTTATATATTACATATAAGATCAGAAGATCAGATTTAAAGTTAGAACATTAGAATTAGAACTAGGATTAGGAAGCTTAAAATCAAATCAAAACTATCAAATTTAATAGTTCCTAAGCAATTATAATACTAGATAAATACATAGGTTTAGAACTTAAGAAATAGAATAGAAGTACCGTTGTAACTGTACAGCCTCTGCCCTTTTATTTAGGCCCTCAGCCAGTAATTTTTTCATTTTTATTAATATAATTTGCATAACTTTAATATTTTGTTAGTACCATAATTGAATGGGCCAAGTCAATAACTGACCAAGTTACACAGACCACATTCTGAGATAAATCGATAAAACTAGATAACGCAGCCAATTTTTAATTTAAAAGCATGCAAAATTGCACACCACTTAACCTTAAGATACCTAACAATACAATTTAAAGGAATTTTTTTTTAGACTTTACTTTTCCTGGAAAAAAATCGGGAACTTTTTTTACTTGGTTAGTTATTGACTTGAGGTTGTCACTTGGGCATTTCTTGCATTAACTTTTTTAATTTTAAGGAATAAAACCATTTTTAAGCCTTTTCCATTAACCCCTTTGCAGCCACATATCAATAAACTATCACGCCAATTGAAAAATAAATTAAAAAATAAAAATATATGTGTACATATATATTTTTTAAATTTTACCCAAAATATATATATTTTTTTAATTTTACCCAAAATATATTATTTTATGTTAAATTATTTGTATAACAATATAAAATAAGACTAGGAGAGGAGGAGGATTCCTTACTGTTGTTAATATCTACATAAGCAGTCCAATGATCGCCAACCTCATGGCAAGAAATGACCAAGTAACACGTACTTGGTCAGTTATTGCCTTGAGCCAAGTTTTCATCGCCTGGTAAATGGCTTATAACTGCTCGAACTTGGGTGTTTCTTGCATTAATATGATGCCCCTATGCCTGGAGAATAGAATGGCGGTCCTAACTCATTTGCGCATTTTTTGTAACTTGGGCACTTATTGACCTGGCCCATTCAATTGCTTTTTATTTATGTTAATTTGCATATCACTTGCAAATTAACGATCCATGAGAGATCAAAGTGTAACTTAGCGATTATCCTGGTTGGTGCAAGCCAGACCTAGATCAATGTTATTGCTTTGGGTAGTAGAGGTAACGGTAGTTTCTGTGGCACCCTGCCAGCCTAGGGTTGATATGATGCTAGAAGCTGCAGTTTTGCTACATCTCGAGGCTCAGGAATGCGCCGTCGAGCGAGCAATTTCACGCTCCGCTTGGTTAGCAGTAGACGTCTTCAAGCGGAAGTGTGCATGGCGACCTCTAAGCCAATGGCGAGTGAGGATGGCACAAGTGCGGGAACACCGGTCATGTGCTCGGAGTGCAGTAGAAATATCGTCTTCAAGCGGAAGTGTGCATGGCGACCTCTAAGCCAGTAGCTTTTAAAGTTTGAGTTCGCGGGGATCGAAGCCCCAATCAGAGTCTAAGGTGCGAGTCTCCCTAGATGTAGGGTGGCCGACTGTGCCCTAGATCGCTTTGGCTCCTAGTGAGGACGGCATTATTGCCGTTGCCGAGCTTTTAAAGTGTTTTTATTCAAAGTTTTAATAATTACATCACGATAGCCTAGGGACGGGCTGGCCACATGGCCAGACCACGGTAGCCGTGCTCATGTAAAACGACGACCTCGCATTAATATGGTATATTCTCTCTTACACCATACGGGAGTTGCATGAAAGCGCACAGTCTAAGTTTATTAAAACACCTTTCGAGGCATATTGCGGGCATTTTCAAGCTTGGTAAGTCCAACCACGTCGGACAACCAAGGCCGCGCAATCATCATCTGCAGTCATCACTCATCACCGATCAACACAAGTAAGCTGTATATTTTCCCATTTGTTATAAGCCCTCGAAATCGTTGGAGAGGCTGAGAACTTCGAGGTTCGACATAGGGGCCTAACGGCGGTTGCTAGGACGGCCAGGTATTTGGTCACTGTAACGTGGCCATACCACGGCAGAAGCGGCACCAGTCATTCCTCCGTGTACCGGAGAGCTCAAGATCCCCCGGCCTTCCCTTGCATAGCAGTCCAAGAAGGCAACGCCCTACCCTACCCCTCATCACGCAACGACGCGGCTATAGAATAGCAATACTATGTATTGTAATCATGTCTTATTATAATAATGCTATTGATAACCAGGGTTTATACATGTCTTAATAACTTGCAGTTGGATCCAACATAGAGTCACAACCAGTTGTCAGTAGTTAGTATTTCGAAATGTGGTAATTATAATGGAACTCATTTTTAATTCTTCTTCTCATTACTGAATTTGCATGCCATCCTGGAATACTCTTCTCCTAAAAGTAAACATTCAGAGCCATCAGCCTTTTACGCATATTTGGGTAATTTTAATAACTAGGTACAGGACAAGCAGGACCGTCGAGCGACCACTGGACGTTAGCAGCCCCCGGACTGGCGTGGCTCAGCGCCAGCGCGCTAGGTATAGGAACCTCTTCTCAACCCGTGAGGGCTGAAGTTGTAATGGTTGCATTCTCCTCTGTCGTTACACATGTTTGTATGTACTGTTCTGCTAGGACGAAAGTTTTTCTCATTAATTAGTCTCGTATGTATAAAGTTAGCTCGGATTGCGTAGGCCACCCGGACGGACCACTTGTAGGCAGGAAGCGTATAAAAACCCTGAGATAAAATTTTACTGTACGTTCTAGTGTAGGGTGAAGGTCAGGTACGTGACACCGGTAAAGGTTATATTATGATTAGAATTAAGATTATCCTAACGAACAGGCCCAAGAAAAATTCATAAAATTAAAATAGACCTTTGAACCATAAGCAAAAAAAACAAAACCAATACAAGACATCTTTCAAGTCATCTCTTAACGTTCACTGCCATACATTTCATTCTACTATAACTACCTCCTTTCCCACGCACACGTGCATTATCACCTATGTGGGTTTTCAGATCTTTACATACCTTAATAACTGACATGTATAAAAAAGACTGAATAAAACTTTATTTTCCTTACCACAGCTGGGGAAACCCCACACGTCCTTATAGTTTCCTTAAAACTCTCGTCTCACTCGCCAGAGATTCTTCAAAAGTGTTGAGGAGTTTCAGGCTACCTGAATCTAGAACAGAAAACCATCATCGGTAAAAAACCTTGCCTCGTGCTTTTTATGTGTTTTACAATTAGTGGTGTGGCAGTACATCCCTTCGCCTTCCTAAATTCATGTTTTAATGGTAATCTGCATAATAAATAATGTTGGAATTATGTGATTTGACCCCCGTCTGGGCCCAAGGTAGATTAGGCCCAGAACATGGCTCTGCTAATCGTAAAATGCGATCAAGAGGAAAAGTCCACCTCGCAAACATCAGCTAGTAAGAGCGGAGTATCTTACCCCCCAAAACTAGAGGCGAGCTCTCGCAATCGTCGTCGGGAACCTTGTCCCTTTCCCTTGACGACCCCCAGGCGGACGATGACAATGACACAACGAACGATGACAAAGACGATGACGACTGCGTCGTGAGAAACCCCCCTTACTCCCCCTACATGTGGCTGGTTCTGACCAGCATGGGCCCCCTCCTTCCACCCCCCTTAGGCTAGAGTGGTGCATTATGACCTAACGGTTGTCGCGTCCTTAATCCAAATAATCGAAAAAATAAATTTTTGCATTAATTAATGAATGAATTCATGGGTGATTGGTAAGATTTACACTACATTTTCAATATTAACAAACCTTAGGTTTAGTTCATTTATGTAAGCGTGACCGTGTGCATGCATGTGCATGTGCGAGTGCTTGTGAGTGCGAGTGCGAGTGTGAGTGTGACTGTGCGAGTGTAAGTGCGAGTGGGTGTGCATGCTCTTGCCCGCTGATATGTTGACGAGTTTTCACATAATGACTCGGACGGGATCAATCTTTCAACCTGCTTGTCGTTTTCATCGGAATGAATGAGCAAGGCCAGCGAGAAGAGTCTATGACCAAGGTTGCAGATGAAGGGGTTCAACTCCCCCACCCCCGACCCGCCGTCATGCACCCACTAAAATACAACAACGTTGACCACACCACAGCCTGTAAATGACCAAACGAGTTTCGTCTTCTATGTAAAAACAAAATCTATCTTTTATGTGGTCTAGAGACGTTTGTAGTATTGACTATTTCGCATACACTAGGACATATAATAACAACACTGACCAGCTGCCGTCTCGACTTTCACGTAGAAAAGAGGTGGTATTGTCTAGACTTCGTATAGGCCACACACGCCTTACTCACGGATATAAAGGTTATTCCCATATGTGACACATGTGATGTACCTTTAACCGTACATCATATGCTAGCAGAATGTACCAAATATGATGTCTTGCGCACGCAATTTGATCTCTCCCAATCATATGAAGAACTTCTATCGTATGATAACAGTGGCAAACTTTCTAAATTTCTCATCCATAGAAGTCTTTTAAGTAAAATTGAATTCATATCATACATATTTCAATCTTTTCTTTATTTTCATTCACAAACATAACTTTTATTTTGTTATTACTTTCATCATCATCAATTAATTTTGTTATTTATACACTAAGAAAACAATCTAATCATCAAACATACCTGCATTAACTCATCTCATCAACTTTCATTCGCAGGCGGCGCAATGTGACCTTACCGGTCGAAGCGCCCTAGTTTCTCACGTCGTCGTCATTAAACTTATTACAATAAATTACAATATCTCAGCCGGCGCAATATAATCCATCCCGTCTAAGCGCCCTGGCGTCTCACGTCGTCGTCAAACAGAAATTTCTCCCATTCCTTTGCCTGTGGCTGGTTCTGACCAGCATGGATCCCTCTTCCCCATAACCCCTATGCTAGAGTGGCCCATTATGACCCAACTGTTGACGCGCCGTCCAAACAACTTAAACTACACCTGAACGTGGCTGCAGCATAGATATTAAACACCTATTGTTGGCTAGATACGCGGTCTCCAATACCTCCGCACTGACGCGAGCGTAGCAAATTGAAGAGTCAATCAACCATCAACAAAATGGCGATTGGGCGTTTTAATTTATGCTTTTGATTGTTTGATATGGTTTTAGCTTGGGCAGCAAGGTAATGAACAAACAGAAACAATAAGAAGTTATTGCATAAGGGAATTAAGTAATCATTTGATGTTAAAGGGTAGTATGCTCGCCTGTCAACCTTGCGGCAATCTTGAGAACTATTTGGGCTACAAATCGCTCCCATTTAATCAACATGCAAACAGGTCTTTCAAGATGGCTTCAAATTGTCACGGAAGTGGACTAATGACTGCTGATCTAGCCTTCAATAGGTGTTTAATATCCATGGACTGCGCTATATGCTTCACTCTTCTGTTCGTCCGTCCGCTGTGAGTGTCACGACTACGATATAAACCGAATATGACTTACGACTGACATGAGTTTCTAGATAACCCTTAAACAAGAGAAGCGGTTGTTCCCAGATGTGACACATGTGATGACTCTGATCGGTGATCGAATATTAACAGAGTGTCTTTAAGAATCCCTTGCGCATACAATATGATGTCACCCAGTGAAGTACTTCTATCACGTGATAACGACGACACACTAACTAAATGTCTCGTTCAAAGAAATGGCAACACCACGTTGTTGAGTTACGCAAAAGATGCATGTTGAAAATCAATCTATTAAAAGTTCTCAGTAATTCATTGTAGGGTGCAGAGGGGACTTGCATATTGAGAATCTACGGATCTCTAGTTTGCACCGAGATGGACTATAGAAGTTTTGTATACTCTTCAGCACGTGACACATTCCTCAAACTTCTCGACACTGTCCACCATTGTGGTCTTCGTCTTGCTCTTTTGTACATTTCGAACAAGCCTGGTAGTTAACTTGTATGCCAAATCAGGTATGTCTTCCTTGGTAGAACGGCTAACCCTCTTGATGGGTACGTAAGAAGTGAAAATTTAAGCTATGCCTAACCATCCACCAAAGGTGGATATATATATAATACGAAATTGTTAGACACTTTGATAACAAACCCATGGCAACCCTTCCAACGGGATTAAGATGTAAACTTTTGTTTAATCTTATAGAATTTAATCAACCCTTAAACTTCTAGACACTGTCCACCATTGTGGTCTTCGTCTTGCTCTTGGTGCATTTCGAACAAGCCCGGTAGTCAGTTTGTATGCCGAGTCAGGTGTGTCCTCCTTGGCAGAACGGCGAAACCTCTTGATGGGTACGTACGTAATAAAAATTAAATCTATGCCCAACCATCCATCAAACCATGATGTTTTCAATGTGAAATATGTCAGACAATTTCGATAACAAACCGATGGCAACCCTTCCAACGGAGTTAAAATGTAAACTTTGTTTAATTTATAGATTTTATTTAATTTTGTTTTTAGCAATAACCCGCCCTGGTCTACACCAGAGCCGATTATTCTATTCGACCTTTGTCGTTTTGATAAAAACTCTACTTGCGATAGTGTATTCAAAATTAACTTTAGAAAGATTTGCCATGAACATCAAAGGTTTACTTTGGTATTCACAGATGGCTCCAAAATTGACAACAAGGTTGGAAGTGCCTTTTATTGCTCCACCTTAACTGAACGTTTCAGGCTAAGCAACGTGTGTTCAGTTTTCACTGCAGAGTTATTTGCCATCCGTGAAGCTCTTAAATATATTCTACGTTGTCGTTGTGGAGAATACCTTTTGTGTTCAGATAGCTTAAGTTCACTTCAAGCTATAAAACTCATGTATTCTAGTCATCATTTGGTACAAGACATCCAATTCTATTTAGAAAAACTAACCTCTAAGGGATATATAATAGAGTTTTGCTGGATACCTGGACACGTGGGCATAGAGGGAAATGAACACGCTGATCGGGCTGCTAAGGAAGCTTCCCAGCGTCGCGACGTTGATTTCAATCTTGTTCCCGTTCCAGATGTCAAGAGTGGATACAAGCAAAGATTGTTGGATTTGCGACAAGCATCTTGGGATGTGTTGCAAAATAACAAATTGCGTAGTGTGATGCCCACATTGACTAACAAAATTCGTCCACCTACGTCTCGACTCTCACGTAGAGAAGAGGTGGTATTGTCTAGAATTCGTATAGGCCATACACGCCTAACACACGGATATCTCTTAACAAGAGAAAAGGTTATTCCCATATGTGACACATGTGATGTACCTTTAACCGTGCATCATATGCTAGCAGAATGTGCCAAATGTGATGCCTTGCGCACGCAATTTGATCTCTCCCAATCATATGAAGAACTTATATCATATGATAACGGCGACAAACTTTCTAAATTTCTCATCCATAGTAATTAGACCATTAGGTGCTCAGGAAGCGACCCTCCCCCCCCCCCCCCCCCCCCCCTCGAACTAATTTTCACTATAGCAGTTTTGTTCAGAAAAAAATCGCAATTAATAACCCACCTGTTTGCCACTTGGCAGCTGGGGCGTTTGACCTCCAGGGGTGTCCAAATTCGAAAGTTGCGAAACTTTGACCTGCTATAACGGTCAAAGTTTTTGATAAAATTCCAAAATTATTTTTAATTATCATTTAACACATTATTTTTTATTTTTTAAAACAAAATCGATTTGACTTTTTGTAAAGGGTGTGCCCAAATTAATAATAATCGATTTTACTGTTTTATACACTTTAACATTAAAGATTGGACATATAATCCGCATTAAAGCTTTATTTTATACATAAAATAAAAGAACCACTGAATTTAAAAAATAAATTATGCAAAAACAATTCAAGGTCTGTCCAAATGCTGGGTTTTATATTATTGCTAATATACAACATTTTTTTAAAGTGCTAAAAATGTGTTCATGTTACTAAAATCTGTTGACCTTTCTAATAATACGTATTGTATGTAGGCCTAGCAAATTATTATAATTTTATCAGGGTTGTCCAAAATTTTGAATTCAAATTACAGCAATTTGAGAGAAATAACATAAAAATAGGGCAAAATCAATGTATTAGTTGGCCCAGTCATCACCGATTTATATTCTAACCTAAACAGTATAATGATGTGCTGTTTTAATACAGGGTTGTCCAAATAGTGTGTTGTGTTCTTGTAAAGAATTGTTTGAATAAGGTCAAACTCGATCATAATATACCGTTAGGTGCAAAGGAAGCGACCCTCCGGGGCCCCCTGAACTACATTTCACCATAGCAGTTTTGTTCAGAAAAAAATCACGATTTATAATCCACCTATTTGCCATTTGGTAGCTGGGGCGTTTGACCTGCAGGGGTATTCAAAGTCGCTTAATGTTGTTTATAATATTGCCGTAGTTCTCTTCGCTCTTGTATAATTTTCAAATATCTTTCAAAATACAATCACTAATATTATTCCCACATTTCTTCCCTGTTTCGAACCTGTATCTACAAAAATTTGTTTTCTCATATGTGAGAAAACACACAGCCAAAAGTATAAAAGAATGGAATGTATTGAATCTTTATGTATGGAATCAATGTGTATGTACTTCTGACACTAATAATCATACTAATGGTCCTTCAGAAGTGCTTATACCGACTATATTGAATTACACATGTACAATGTATACAGACATACATACAGATATGTACAGTTATTACGGACTCACTGTATAGTAATAATAATTATACACCCAATGTTCGTGATATTCAACTAATCTTTAATTTAGAACAGCTAATCTCTTTCTCATCTCATCAACATACATCAAAACATAATACACCCTACAGACTTGGCAGGATATTAGTATCACCCTTCACAGCTACTTGTGATGACCACAGATAACCCAAGGAGTTTGTGATGAAGGTGAAGCCATAAATACTGATTAGAGCTGCACGTAAGCCTATAGCTAGATGCTATTATCTTAATTTTTACTGTTTGTATTTTGTTGTACAAATTTGAAAGAAATAATTTTAGGTATAGAGAAAGTTTTTCCATTGGCCGAGTTGTGTTACTAATCAGCTATACACAATGCACAATAGGGCTTATAGGCAGCATATACAGCAGTCATAGCCAAGCTGTGTGCATTATCTGGAACAAAAATGACTAGGTAGAACTGTATTCGTATCTACAATTTGACACCGCTAGTGCGTTTTGTATATCTAAATTATGGCAATGAGGGGACTTCTTCTCGGTGATTAATCAAGATGTTCAATCTTGTTTCGTTATTACGAGAATTGTATTGGCATTTCCTAATGACAATGATGCATATCAGCGACCATAAGTAAATCAAAGTGTTTATAGTTGTATTGACTACACCCATCCCTTGATTTACTTCTGTTCGAGGGTGTACGTGATCAAGAGGATAAGAACGAGCTATTTATTTTTAATATAAACCATTGCAAACTTTCCAAATATGGTTCTTTCTGCCGTGTAGTAGGCCTACAGACTTTCTGCATCCCATCTATTTTGACTAGTTTCCCTGTGCATACTATAAACAGGGTTGAATGTGAAATAAATGTATATCATTCTAAAACAATTTATGCGTCCCTATTAGCTTTAAAAGTATACTCAAATGGTACATCTGGAAAGAAAGCCACAAGCTGCATACTCTTACTGGAGATTTTGGACAACCTTGTGAATAATTACAGAAAATAGTAAAATACACAATGAAATGATAGAAAACATTTTCACCGTGCAACGGCGTGCATGCGGTTTGGAGTTCAAACATTTAAATAAGTATAAATAATTATTGTTGATCAACTTGCAACACACGAAATATTCAATCATTTAGTATAATTGTAACTTCCTACACGATACTCCTAAAATATAGACGTCCCAGTTACCAAATGACAAATATGCATTCGCGGAAAAAATATATAGTTTCAGCTATAAGAGCAAAGCCCTTTTTTAGTTCGAGGGGATGATTAACATACATATGTGAAAAGGCTGCTATATGTTGCATAACATAATATATATCTTTTTGGACAACCCTTTTTATACCATAAACAAATCCGTAATTGTTGTTTAAGGGTTGTACATCGTGCACAATGTTAGGTTGTGCAAACAAATTATGAAATGCAGATAAACTTTACCTAGGAAAAATATATAAACCTATGTTTGCATATGAGACATTGGACACCCCTATCGTCTTAACGCCCCAGATGTTAACTGAAAAACATGCATGCATGAGAAGAACATAGTTTCAGCTTTGAGAAAACACACACTGTTATAAGTTTGAGGGGGTTATATACGTACAGATGAAAGAATGGCCGCCACAAGTTTCATACTATTTTGTGACTTTTTGGACAACCCTGTGTATACATATAGCAAATCAGTAGGTGGTTTATGTTTTGACATCATGTATGATGTTAGGTCTTGCAATCAAATTATAAAATGAAGATTAATTTGCATTGGAAAAATATTTAAACATATATTTGCATATGTGAATTTGGACACCCCTACCGTCTAAACGCCCCAGCTGCCAATTGGCAAACAGGCAGAAATGGAAAGAACGATTAATTTCCTTTAAGAAAACATGTGATAGCATTAGTTCGAGGGGGTGGGGGGGGGGGTTAAGAGCCACCTAACGGTCTAAATCTATTTAACAAAATTTAATTCACATCTTACACATTTCTTTCTTTTCTTTATTTTTATTTACATACATAACTTTTATTTTGCTATTACTTTCTTCATCATCAATTTATTTTGTTATTTATACACTTATAAAACAATCTTATCATCAAACATACCTGCAATAACTCTTCTCATTTACTTTCATTCACAGACGGCGCAATATGACCCACCCAGCTGAAGCGCCCTAGCTTCTCACGTCGTATTATGTATGAAATTGTTTATTGTGGCTGGATCTGATCAATAATATGAGTCTACGCGCACTTTATACTAACGGTGGACGCGCCCTTAAATCACAGAAACATAATATTTTGATTTGAGGTTTGGTTTTGGTTTCAAATATCATCGCTAAGTCGGTTGAATTTTACTCACATTGTACGAAGTCCATCTGAATGTTAAAATGGTAATGGTAGCATTAAAGAAGACACTTTAACTGACTGGTTTGTTCTTACAAACATGTGTGGTATAGATCATTACTCAGCTAATTGTGCCTGAAGGTATAAGGGTTTGAACTGGCGTGAAAAAAAATCAAACAAATAAAATTCAATAACCAACAATATCTCAGGCGACGCAATATGACCCACTCGGTTGAAGCATTCTCATTTTGTTGTAAATTTTAACACAACAATTATTTTAACCATTTTCTAAACATTGTCGTTAACGCACTTTTAAACCAGGCGCGATATGATATAACGGTTTTATCCAAGTCAACTATAAACTAAACCAACTAAACTAAACCTTGGAAATAAAAACAACAATATCAAATTTCATTAATTGACTTACAATATCACAGGCGGCCCAATAATGACACCCGACTTAAGCGCTCGACTGTTTCTCACGTCGTTCTTAATACTTAAGAAATTTGATTGATACTGATTGATATTATTCTAAGTAAAGCCTACTTCCAATGTAAGGAAAAGACATGAATTAATCGGTGATTTCATCTATCCAGATAACTCAATAACTTACAACACATCTTTTCGATTTACTTTACTAAATATTCTATTATTTGTTGGAAAGCAGACATGACCATTTTCGTTTATATTTGCATTTCAATTCCGAATAGAATTATTCAAGAACCAAATATGTTTCCAAACTTTCAAGTTAATCTTTTTAAGGTGACCGTTATGTTTAAAGTTTATTGTCAGCATTTTAATTCTAACTAATCCATTTCAGTACTGAAAACCAGTGCGATGATAGCATGAAAGACTGTAAGACCCCGTCTGGGCCCGGAGTAGAAGGCCCAGACATTGGCTCTGCTTTTATCGTAAATGGCGACGAAAGTGATAAAGTCCACGTCGCAAACATCAGCTAGTATATGAGAGTATATAATATAACTCCTCGAAACTTAGGCGAGCTTTGGCAGTCGTCGACAAAGACCTCTCCCTTTTCCTAAGATGACCTCTCTGACGACGAAAATGACTATGACAACTCGAACAATGACAACGACAATGACGACGACGACCGCGACGTAAGAATCCCCCTTTCTCCCCCTACCTGTGAAAATACTGACCAGCATTAGGCTAAAGTAGCGCAATATGACTTACCGGTTAACGTGCCCTTAATACAAAAAAAACTTAAGGTATTGTTCACGTCATCATTTCCTCTAAGATTTTCACAAGTCACACCATGTTTCAGAGCCGGCGTAGAATTTGGCCCAGAGCATGGCTCTGCTAATCGTAAAAGTCGATTGAAGAGAACAAGTCCACCTCGAAAACATCAGCTAGTGAGTGCGGAGTATATAATTACTCCCCGAAACTAGAGGCGAGCTCTAGCAATCGTCGTCAGAGACCTTGCCCCCTTCCCTTGACGACCCCTTGACAACGATGACGAAGATAATGACGACCGCGACGTGAGAACCCCCTTTTATCCCCTACCCGGGGCTGGTCCTGACCAGACTTTAAACCCCACATTCCCTACAGTGGCGCATTATGACCTAATGGTTGACGCTCCTTTAATCCAAATAAACAAACATATTTTCTAATATAAACTTGGAAAACTATATAAACATCAAACACAAAAAAACTCTTATTATTACATTTCAATGTTACCGGCAACGCGAGAAAACACCAGTTGAGGGGCCAGCCCGATTCTTACGTCGTTGTAACATGTTTTCTTTGTGCAATGGGTTTAAAACATTAACAAAACTAAATAAGATCTACTTGAGCCAGGGAATTACAAGAGGTTTCAACTAATTCGTGTATGCGGTTCCTTTCATTTCTGTACGAGTAACATAATCCCGAAACTAGAGGCGAGCTCTGGCTGTCGTCGACGATTTCTGTCTATACTAACATAACAGCGTCATAGTCGCCTACTATAAAGCCAAGGTTAAACATCATATTTTCCAACTCTAGGGTTACAGAGATGGTTTGTTTTTCTCCAAGTTAATTTCATGTGTAGTTTAATAGGCAGTGCAATCTGCTCTACACACGTTATTAACAATGTACAAAACAGACCAAAAATTTGACGGTTTTAAATTGTTGGTTGCATAGCTCAGTTGGTAAGAGCATAGCCCGGTAAGCTAAGGTCCCGGGTTCAAACCCCGGTGTAGTCACTTTTTTAATTTCTTTCTAAAGTACTAACATAACAGCGTCATAGTCGCCTACTATAAAGCAAAGGTAAAACATATATATATATATATATATATATATATGACATAATGAAATTCTTTCGAGTTTCCGAGTTAAATAAGTTTTAATACCAACGTTTCGAACAGTTCTCCCTGCTCATTCTCAAGGTAACGACATACAAATTAAAAAAAAAACATTGAGTAAACAAACAAGACAATAACAAATAATATAAAAGACAAAACAAGTCACTGCAACTGCTCAGCATTACATTTAAGATCTTTGCGATGACCTTAACAGGCGTTTGGTAGGTGGAGCTTCAGGTGGCTTCTTTCTTCTCCTATCCACTCTAGCTGGAGGAACTACATTTTCCACATATAACATATATATATATGATAAAAACAAGGATCTTGGGTAAAACCGCGTCGAAAATAATATGAACCAGGGCAGAACCTGGGCGTCCACCGACGTTTCGTCTGTACTACGTCAGACATTTTCAAGGTTGACTGTGACTCTACGGAGGTTGGAGTCACAGTGGTTGGCAAGCACGCAGCGCCCGCCTTATATATATATATATATATATATATATATATATATATATATATATATTTATATATATATTTATATATATGTTAAGTTATACTTTAAGGAAATAATCACGCTTTATTGGATGTTTAAAACAAATATTTAATTAAAACTTCAACGTTTCAGAAGACTAGGCTTCCATTTTCAAGAAGAGTTGGTATAAAACAATAAAAACAAAACATCAGCAACACAATAAAAATATAAACAAACTTAACCGCCTTACAAAGGCAAACCAAATAGTAAGTACAAAAGCAAATCAGGTGCAGTGAAAACTTTTTAACCACATCACTGTGCTAAGCGCTTTGCTTGACTTCTAGTCACCCTTCTCACAGGCTGATTCTGTTCTTCAACTGATGTTGTAGAATTGCTGGAAATTGTAGGACTTAAATGGACTTGTAACTTTTGAAGGATTGTAACTGTTGGTACGCACGGACTTTTATGAGGCAGTTCTTTATCGTTTTTGGTTCGGCTACAAACTTGTGCATAAAATTTAGCATTCTTACCATGTCAAAAGACAGCTGGTGTGTGACTGAATTGTAGCAGAGCGCCTAGCTTGAGTGTGGTAATTTTTTCTGCCCTATTGGTGGTCTTTTGTTGCCTGTTGTAGGCGGATTTGTTCATTTTGATTGCCGAATGGTTTCGTTTATGTTTTATATCCCCTTCTGTGGAGCACAGAAAGTTGAATTAATTCCATGATGTCAATTTTAGAGCGGTTATTGGTAAGATACTGTGCTACCATGCATGGGGAAGCCCGTCAGGGAATGTATGATATAAATTTTTATAAGTTTGTAGGGTGGTCTGCGTGATTCCGGTTTGGTTGATAGACTTGGAAGCGTTTCAGTACGTACTTCGGTTAGAGAGCGGTTTCAATCTGTCAATCGTTGTGAGTGGGATCATCATCATCGTGCTGGCTCTCGTCGTCCTTTAGTTCCATGTATGGAAAGGGCAGAGGGATGAGTTCCTGTCCTTCGGAACGCCCGATCGAGTTGCGCGTTACTCGGTTAGGGTCCTGGTATTGGAGTCTCCAGAGAGGGGATTTACCTGGTCAGGTGTGGAGTTTTCCTCTGCACTCCTGTGTGGTGAGTCTTAAAGAACCTCCTCGACGTTCACTGTGAGTTGGATGCGTTAGTTCAGCTTTGGGAGGCAGTCATGGCTTTGAGGTCTATGAGCCGCTTAACCCACAGCTCAGCGATCCGAGGGGGCGTTTCCCTGGCAATGCGGGTTAGGGTTGATCCTAGTTCGCCACTGTTGGATAGAGCGCGAGGGAAAATTTGTCCATTCAGAATGTCTCGGAACGTATTCTCCTGCCATTTGGCGTGTTGATTGTGGCCCCCGGGGGCCTTCAAATTTACCGTGCATGGAAGACGTCTACGTTCTCAGGGGACACTATGTCGCGTGTTAGATGGTTATGATGGCGCGTCTAGTTCTTTGGCTTCGCGAGGAGCTTATCAAGGGAAGGCATAGGTACAGGAATCTGCCCAGTTCTTACTGGCTTTGGGGAGGGGTCCAACTTATGTCTTCGAAGCTTTTCAGCAGAGCTTCCGCTTAAGCCTGCTTAGCCTAGTTTCCACTCGGGGTTTCCATACAAGGACTCAAGCTTCGATCTGCGGGCCAAGTATGGCTGTTCCTGAGTAGGTGCGTTCCCACGTTGCCAATATCCATGGTCTCCAACGAGACTGTAAGCCAAGAATTGTATTGAATTCCACCTACTGAACAAGTTGGACAGGTTGAGGTGATCATCGGAAGGCTAGCCTCTGCACTGTTCAATCAAGAATCATCGGACTCGAGTACACATGGTAAGAACAATAAAAGTTTAGTCTCGAATGTCCAAAAAGTGGCCCAGTGCAGAGTGGTTGCCACGGGCGCTCACTAATTGCTTATAAAATGACCAGTCAGAGAACTGACTGGGGTCACATGTTAGTTATTACCCAAGAAGCAGGTATGAAGTCACGGTGATGTAAAGCATTCCTGCCTGAAATTTAGGAAAGAAAAATCTAACTATTACATACCCTGGTCCAACTATATCCCAGGTATCCGTGACAAGGCCGTTTTGACGAACGAACATCATCTCGTCCAGGCTGTAGTATCAGCAGGTGGCCAGAGCTTGTGTTGGAAACCCAGCACTTAAATGGATGAAGAGGTATATCAGTTTTGTGTATTCTTGGTAACCCATTACAGTTTGGGAATACACGATAAATTTACCTTGGAATGAGCTGCTTTTGTAGTACTGGGTCCAGCGGAGAGTTTACTATGAGGGTACAGAGTTTTCTTCTCGTAAGTGTTGGCTCCTTGAGTAGCGCAATTAAGGCTGTGTTCTAAAAATCTTAAGGCATCTTCATTGTAGTCTGCAGGTCAAGGACCAAGTGGCGTTCCCTTGTCTGTGGAAGTATGATGATTGTCAGGTTTCCCGAGATTTTGAGTGCTCGAACTCTTCTTGTGGAGTTGTTCCTTCGGTAAAGGTGCCTTGTGAAAAAGCTTTTGGGATTGCTCGCAATCTTTCAGGCAGAGCCCGCAATGCATTCTCGCTCCACAGATGATCTTTTCAATGGTGCTTCTTGGGAGCAAGCAAGTTGAACCCCTTAGGCAGGCCTCCATAGGTGGTCATTGTTTGAGGATTATGAGTACGACCCGTGAAAGGTCACTTTAGCCGATGCATTCGGAGCCCCGAGTTTGTTTGGACATGGTAGAGCTTGACAAAATTTTTCGTGTTATATGTCGAGGTCACATTAGACAAGAAGGTTGGTGGCGATATCAATTTAATTGTCAGTTGGCGTGGGGTGAGTCGTTGAGCAGCGTTGGCAACCCATGGTCCAATCTTTGATAGTGGAGATATTCACTCTAATCAATCATGGTGCTGTTTTACCAGTATACGTCTCGCGGGAGTATCTTGATGGTGAAGTTTGGCAAAGGTGGGGAACGTTCTTACCTGCATCTCTCAGGAAACTGAGGTCGCAGATGATTTGGCCGTTTCACCAAGCTTACCGAAGGTCGGTATGGTTAGTAATCCCCGCAGGAGGCGAGAAATTGGATTCTAGGCTTCATGGGCGCTGGTAGATGTCAGATGGATTCTGCGGATTTGCCCTTTTATTATGGCTCTAAAAAAACAGTTCTTCTCGACGTTTCGAAGCTGTGGCTTTCTCTTCAGAGGTGATGCTGAGTGTGACGGCGGCAGTCGAATGGCATGAGCTCACTTACGTGCCCTTAATAAGCCTGGCCTGGTCCAATCAGGGCTCAGACTGTCGACCGATTGTCAGCTTGCTTTGCCCTGCCCTGTGGCGCGCTTGTACTCCTGTTACGCGCCTACTCCTAGGTATTGAACTGCGGTCCAGGATGTGTGGAGTGGAGTCAGTGATGGTCTGAGAAGTTATTTTCCTCCTTGTCCAACTTCTTAGGCGGGTGCGAGATCTGTGGCGAGCTCGTCGTCCGGTTCACCGGTGGAACCGGAGCGATGATGGTTTCCAAGCACTGGGAGGCAACCCACGTCCGATTGTGAGGTTATGAAGCCCTTTTCAATCTCCACCTTTCCCGGACTTCGGGAGGAGTTAATTCAATCGGTGGCAATGCAATGGATCAGTGAAGTTAAGGCATGTCCAGTTTGTTCCACAGTTGGGCAAGAGCAGGGATGGTGACCTAGGCACATTTCTAGAATGCTCATGGACACGGACAGAGATCTTCCTGCTTCATATACCAGCGGCCCTGAAAGCCTAGAATCCAAATTTTCGCCTCTGCGGGAGAGATCTACCCAACCAACGACGCGAATTCCGGGAGAAACGGGCCAAAACTCATCTGCGAAACCATTTCCTGAAGAGTTGCAGGGGAGAAAACGTAATCCCCACCTTTGCCAAACTTCAGCCATCACATGGAACTCCAGCGACGGACTATTCTGGATAAAGCCACCCCAAGTGATTAGAGTGAATATCCCACTTCCAAACTCACCATTGACATGGTGTCTCACAGCTGCTGCATCTAACTGAAAGGCCAGCCCATACTGCCAACTGAATATCCACAATTGAATCGCACAACCTTCGTTTTATAATCACATTGACTCCGACCTATCAAACCCATAACAAAAGTTTGATAAGCTTACCATGTCCACAACAAACTCGGGTCCCGAATGCATAGGCTAAGTCGACCTTCCACGGTGTACTCAAATTAAATCCTCAACCACACACAATCGCGCCTGATGGCCGGCTAAGGGGTTCAACTTGCGTTCTCCAAGAACAGCCTATGAAAAGATCATCTGTGGAGTGAGATGCCATTGCGGCTCTGCCTGACAAGATTGCAGAGCAATCGCCAAGATACTGCTTATTCACCAAGCACCTTACCCGAACGAAACATCCCAGGGTTACGAGCACTCAAGAAATCCGAATACTGATCTATTCCAGCAGGACAAGGGAAGGAAACGCCACTGGGTCTTGACACTGCAGACTACAAACGAAGATGCTAATATTTTCGAGACAGGCTTACTTGCCTACTAAGGGCCCAACCTACTAGAGAAGAAAACTCGTACCCTCATAGTAAACTCTCCGCTGGCCCAGGTACTACAAAGCAGCTCATTCCACAGGCTAATCATCGGTATTCCCAAACTGTATGGTTACCAAAAATACACAAAACTGTTTACCTCTCGCCCATTTGTGCAGTGGTTCCCAACACAAGTTTGGGCCCCCAAACCTGGCTAAGATACTAAGCCTTTGGACCGAGATTGCTGATTCGTCCGCAAAAACTCGAGCTTCCACCGGATAATACGAGATATAGTTTGAACCACGAGATATGTTAGTCAGTTTGACTTTTACACTCTTCATACAAGTACCAGTTGATGACGCTTTGGACATCATTTGTCAAGCACTTACCAGACCACCTTGCGAATTAACTAGACATTGCATGTCTACCACACTTCATCTACGATTGGGGGTTTCTATAAAAGATGAGCCCACGAGGATCACCACTCTCCCGTGGTTGCCAACTTTTAAGGGTTGAGACCAAGCTCTGGATTCAGCTCCTCTTAACCCGTGCTGCGACGCTACACGTGATTGCACTTTGCCATCTGGCAACACGGCAAGAGAAGCTAGCCGAGTTCCTTTGACCATCTCAACCCGGACACCCACATAGTTCACCATTAGATTGGAAGTCGAGTAAATTACTTCCTGGAGTCCTGTAATGAAGAGACCCGATGGCAGCCTGGCCATACCGTCCTATGGAAGCCGCGCACACTACACCGATACCTCACGCCACTTCTCACCATGCCCCAGCCCAATCAGATCCGTTGCTCACACTTGCTACTCGCGCAAAACGATCTCTGATGGAGACCACATCAAGGCTGAAGCCAAGGCTTTACGTGAACTCTGGTGAAGAATGGCTTCCTAACCGACTATTCAACAAGGCTTGGAATAGGCAGCCTAAGACCACCAGTAATGAGACTAAGGAGGAGATTGACCCTGTATCCTATCCTTTCTGCCTTATGTGAAGGGCTTCAGAACGCAAAAAAGATACAACGGCTGCCAACATCAAAACCATCTTCACACTGACAACAAATAGGTAGTCTCCTGAGAACTGCTAGACGTATTCCCTTGGAGGGTAAGGGTGTAATGAGGTCCCTGCGTGAATGCAACCAATCATACATCGGCCAAAGGCAGAAGATTCTTGTCCGTGTCCAGGAGCATTCTAGAAATGTGACCAGTAAGGCACCTCCTCTGCTCTTGCCCAACATGTGGAACAAATGGACATGCCATTAACTTCACTGAACCCATTCATTGCCATTCATTGATAACTTCCTCCTCGCGAAGTCCGGGAAAGGGTGGAGATTGAAAAGCGGCCTCATAACCCAACAAAGCGGGGACCCAGGACTTGGAACCTCCCGTCTCGGTCAACCAATACCGTCTCATCACCCGTTCAACCATGGAACGGACAAGAGGTGGCAAAGATCTCGCCCACCCTCAGAAGTTGCAAGGGTAGAAAATATCTCGACCATCACTGACTACACGGTTACAACCACATCTGAGACCGCCAGCTTGCAATACCAGGGGAGGGGTACACAGAGTACCAATCGCGCACGAACCAGGGGACGGGCACGCCCAAATCAGTCGCGTCTGAGCCTGATTGGTTACCAGGCCAGGCTATATAAGGAGGCCGAAGAGTAGCCATCGCTTCGACCCCGACAGATCGCTCTTAAGATGGAAACCACAGCTTTCGAAACCCGAGAAAACTTCTTTTGAGCCATCACCCAAACAAGGGTAATCACCGCAGAATCCAATCTACATCTACAGCGGCCTCTGAAGTCCTAGAATCAAATTTCTCGCCTCTGGGGATACATACCACCATACCACGACCTTCGGAAGCTTAGAGTGAAACGGCAAAAATCAATCTGCGAACCTCAGTTATCTGAAGAGATAACAAGGGATAAGAACGTAATCCCCACTTTACAAAATTCCCCTCACATGGATACAAGACAAGATAGTAAGCCTAACACTAGTTGATTAGAGTGACTACTCCACTACCTCAAACGATTGGACATGGTGTCCAAGCTGCTGCATCTACACTGAAGCTCCAAAGCTGACATATTCACACAAGTTGATATCGCCACCACCTTCTTCATAATCAATGACCTCGACCATATCAACACAGAAAAGTTTGAAGCTCTACCGTCACAACAAACTCGGGCTCCGAATGCATCGGCTAAAGTCGACCTTGCACGGGTCGTACTCAATAAATCCTCAACACAACTACCAGTGCGCTATGGAGGCCCTGGAAGGGTTCAACTTGCTGTGCCCCAGAAGCAGCTATTGAAAAGTCATCGGGGGAGTCGAGAAGCCATTGCGGCTCTGCCTGACAAAATTGCAGAGCAAATCCCCCAAAATAATGTGATTCTCACCAAGGCACCTTTACCCAACGAAACTCACCACGAAGGACGAGCACTCAAAAAACCTCCGGGAGAACCCTGACATCATAACTCAGCAGACAAGGGGAACGCCACTGGGTCCTTTAACTGAAGACTACAAACGAGAGCTTAAGATTTTAGAGAACAGCTTCTTGCCTACTAAAAGGGGGCCCAACCCCTTACCCAGAGAAGAAAACTGTACCCTCATAGAAACTCTCCGTGGACCCAGTACTACAAAAGCACTCATTTCCCAGGTAATTCATCTGTATTCCCAAAAATGTATGGGTTTTCCAAAAAAACACAAAAATGATATACCTCTTCGCCCATTGTAAGTGCAGTGGGGTTCTCCCAAAAACAACTTGGCCCGCCACCGGCTAAAATACTACAGCCTTGGGCCGAGGGTGCTGATTGTTCGTCAAAAAAATCGACGCATTTCACGGATATATACGAGATATAGAGTTAAACCCCGAGATAGTTTGTCAGTTTTGACGTTGATCACTCTTCACTAAAGTACCGTTTGATGAAGCTTTGGGCATCATCCGTGACAAAATGCACCCACCAGACCACCTTTCGAACTTTAAATAGAATTGCAGTCTACCACGATTCATCTACGTGGGTGTTTCTATAAGCAATGGAAGGCGCCCCGATGGGATCACCCCTCCACGGTGGTTGCCAAATTGTTCTGGAGGATTTTTAGACCAAAACTCGGTTCAGCTCCTCTTAAACCCGATGCTGGGGACGCTAAAAATGAGATTGCTTTGCCTCTGGCAACACGGCAAAAAGAAGCTAGCCGAGTTTTCCTGCCATCCAACTCGGCCACCCCAAATTAAGTTCAAACCCCCAAGAGTTGGAAGTCGAAGGTAAATTACCTTTTCCGGACGTCCTCGTAAGAAAGGACCCGATGGCAGCCTTGGCCATACCCTCTATCGGAAAACCGACGCACAAACCGATACCCGCCGCCCATTCTCCCCATGCCCCGCCCAATCAGATCGTTGCCTACACACTTGCTACTCGCGCAAAAAACATCTCTATGGGGCCCCAAACAAGGCTGAAGCCAAAGGGTTTTTCGTGAAGCTCTGCTGAAGAAAAGGCTTCCTAACCGGGGGGGGCTATTCAACAAGGGTTTTGGGAAAAGGCAGCTAAGACCACCAGTAATGAGACTAAGGAGGAGATTGACCTGTATCCTATGCCTTTCGCCTTATGTGAAGGGCTCTTTAGAAGCATCAAAAAGTTAAAAGGCTGCAACATCAAAACCCTCTTCAACACGACAGACAAAAAGGTGTTCCTGAAACTGTAAGGCCGTATTTCCCCTTTGGGGGGTAAGGGTGTAATGAGGCCCATCGGTGAATGCAACCAAACATAACGGCCAAACTGGCAGGGAAAATCTCTGTCCCTGTCCCGGACTTTTAGAAATTGACCTAAAAGGGCCCTCCTCTGCTCTTTCCCAAATGTGGAACAAACTGGAATGCCAAACTTCACTGTACCCATTGATTGCCCCCATTTTTAAAATTCCCCCCTCGCGAAGTCCGGGGAAAAGGGGGAATTTTAAAAACGGCCTCATAACCTCAAAAACGGGACGATGGGATTGCTCCCCCGGCTTGGAAAAAAATCACGCTTCATCACGGTTCAACCCGTGGAACCCGGGCGACGAGGCTCGCCACAGATCTCCCACCCCCCCCTAAGAAGTTGGAAAGAGGGGAAAATAACTTCTAGACCATCAAAGATCCACGGTACAACCCTCATTGGACGCCAGCTTGCAATACCAAGAGTAGGGGGTACACAGGGTACAACGCGGCCCCGAATAGGGGAGGGGTACAAAAGCCCCCACCAATGGTCGCGTCTGAGCCCATTGGTTACCAGGCAGGCTATATAAGGAGGCAGAAGTGAGCTCAGCCATTGACTGCCGCCGTCACAGACGCATCGACCCCGAAGATGGAAAGCCCCAAACTTTTCGAAACGCGAGAAGAAAGGTTCTTTTTTAGACCATCAACTAAAAAACAGGGGAAATCCCCCCAGAATCCACACACATCTACCAGCGGCCCCGAAAGCCTAGAATCCATATTATTAAAAATATATTAAAATATATAGCACACATTTTATTTTTTTGGGGAGTCGTGTGGTTTTATTTATTTTTTTCCCAAAGTTTCGGGGAGTTCCCCTGCCCATCTTCAAGGAAATTTTAAACATAAAACAATTAAAAAAAAACAAAAAAAAAAAACCTTTTCTTTAAAAACACCCGCAATAGATACATAAAAAAAACTAAAAACCCTTGAAAACTAGATGGGGCCTACTATGACAAATTATTTCAACCTGTGAAGCCCCAACATTATCCTATTACTGATTTAAAGACCTCGCGACGACCCGTCTGGCCCGGGGTAGAATTGGCCAGAGCAGGCTCTGCTAATATAAAAGGCGATTTTAAGAGAAAAAGTCCACCTCGCAAACATCCCGCTAGTACGAGCGGAGTATCCCTACTCCCCAAAAATAAGGGGGAGCCCGGCAATCGTCGTCGGGGACCTTGCCCCCTTCCTTGACGACCCCCCGGCAACGATGACAAAGACACAACGAACGATGATAAAGACGATGACGACCGCGACGTGAGAAACCCCCCGTCCTCCCCTTACCCGTGGCTGGTTATGACCAGCATGGGCCCCTCCTGCCCCCCCCTTAGGCCTACAGTGGTGCATTATGACCTAACGGTTTGACGCGTCCTTAATCCAAATAAACCAAAACTCAGCGTACGAGTAGATGGCTCAAGGGGTTCTTGTTGAGTCTTCCTTTTTCTTGTCAGCTCTTGGAGGAGGACAGACTGCAGACATTTCCATAGGGAGAGCTTTGGGTTGAACCTAACAGCCTTGCAAAACATGTTTCCATGTGGCTGGAAGTCTTTTGGCATCATCCCGAGTGTTCGTGTTGTGTACAAGTGGTAACAACCTTTCTGATTGTAAGCTGGATAGTGATACTATTTCTGTTTTAAAAAAGGGATTTAACTTTGCCATCGCGCCCACAAGGATACCCACAGAGGCTTTTATAACTGGGGTGGAGTCGGCGATATTTGGTCTCCCAGAGAATTTAGCAGAAACAAGATACATGTCAAATTCTCCGCAAAACTCGTCCACCGAGAAAGAATATCTCACGCCAAGAGATATTAGCTTTGAACTCTCTGAGAAAAAAAAATGAAGATATCATCGTTTCCAGCTGACAAGGGCAACGCTTTTGTTGTGCTAAATACACGAGACTATCTATCCAAGATGCAAACTCTACTAGACGACCCTGCATACCAACTTAAAAAGAGTGACCCCACAACGTATCTTGAAAAGAAACCCAAGGCTAAGATTCTTGCGTCTGGGTTTGATCCCGAGGTAAAGCAATACCTGATACCTAGGGAGAAGTCTTCTCGTTGTCCCAAGATGTACGGACTTCCTAAAATACACAAAGCTGGTGCTCCTCTCAGGCCAATTGTTAGTTCTGTAGGTTCTCCAGTACAACTTCTTGCCAAGCACCTCGCTAAGTATCTTCAGCCATACGTAGAAGATGCCGACTCCTATGTACGAAATGCTGAACATTTTTTAGAACTACTTAAAGGGGCTTAAAACCCCAAAATTATTTTTACCACGAGATCTATAGCACAATACGACACTTAAATGACCGTTTTAAAAAATTATATCTAGTAACTGTGATTTAACACGAATTTTTTAATGTTTTGATCCAGAAATTTGGGCCCGAAAATTGGTGTTTTGGAACATTTCCTAAATCGGCTTTAACCTGCTTCTTTTTTGGTCCACATAGATACTAGAGCATAGTACCAATCTAAAATGCCCCTTTATAACATCGTGTCTTGAAACTGTGCCCAAATATACCTCAAAACACGCAAAAATGTGCATTCCAAAATCACACCCCATCTTGGTAATCAGCATATTTTGACTGAACTACTTGTCCAAATTACAAAATAAAATATAGAGAATTTACAGAAAAGGCTGTCGAGTACGTCAATAATGGCCAATATTTTTTGGATAAAAAATCCTCCAAGGTCACGGGGCATAAAGATGGTCCCCCATGTTATTTCTTATGGGAGTTTTTTGCCGATGGGACCTAGCTCGAAAAATGTCATGTTTGACAATTTTTTGGAGGTCATGGTGGCCCCAATCATTTAACTGTTAGTTGTTAAATTCATTACTAGTTAGCCTGAATGAAATATATTTTTTGAGTTTAGCGGTTAAATACCCCTTTAAGATCAACCAGCCAAGTCTGAGCATTTGTTGGTGAGTTTTGACGTCGTCTCACTTTTCACAAAAGTACCTATATTAGAAGTTATTGAAATCATTCGCTCAAAATTAAGCCTCCGGGGTACATCACTGATTTGGTAACGCACTGTCTTTCAAACACGTATTTTAGATATGAGGGAAACATGTACAAACAGGTCCAGGGAGCACCTATGGGATCTCCATTGTCTCCTGCTATTGCGAATATATTCATGGCTGATTTTGAAGTAAAAGCTCTGGAAAATGCTCGTTTGAAACCTAGTTTATGGTTAAGGTATATCGATGATATATGTGCCATATGGACACATGGAGTTGATGAACTTTATATCTTTCTTGACAATCTGAATAGGTTAAATGAACATATCAAATTCACAATAGAAAATAAAACAAGACAAATGCCTCCCATTTTTAGATGTACTTTTAATCAAGAAAGAGGATGAGACCTTCGGACATACCGTCTACCGTAAACCAACGCATACAAATCGATATTTAAACGCGGAATCACACCACCACCCAGCACAGCTTGCCACAGTAGTAAACACCCTTGCTATACGATCCAAAAGACTGTCTGACGTTGAGCACATGGCTGAAGAAATGATTGGGTTTACGAGACACCTTACTCTAACGGATTTTCAGCCAACACAATTGCTCGAGCATTCCATAAAACGTTGAGTAAACCTGATTATCAAGATATTCCAAAAGACGAACCTCGAGCAACTGCATTTCTGCCTTACGTCCAAGGAACCACTGATAAAATAAGCCGTTTACTCAAAAGCAGAATATAAGAACTGTTTTTAGCACGGATTGGAAGATATCAGCAATGTTACGCAACGCTAAGGACACCATTCCTAACGAGTCCCATGGTATATATGAAATTCCATGTGGAAGCTGCGAAAAGACATACGTAGGAAGAACTTACCGCAAAATATCTGTCCGCATCGACGAACATAGAGTTGCAGTTCAGACGCATGGAAACCACCTCAGTTCTTTTCCAACATGCTTTCGACAAGGAACACTGGATTAAAGTAGATGAAGCTAAAACCCTAGCCAAAGTTGAACATGAGGTGCCCCGTATCGTAAGAGAGGCGGTGGAGATGGAGAAGCGGAAACACAACATGAACACACGGGATGATGCCAAAAGACTTCCAGCCACATGGAAACATGTTTTGCAAGGCTGTAATGTTCAACCCAAAGCTCCCCCTATGGAAATGTCTGCAGTCCGTCCTCCTCCAAGAGCTGACAAAAGAAGGAAGACTCAAAAGGACCCCTTGAGCCATCTACTCGTACGCTGAGGTCATCTAAACAGTAATAGGATAATGTTGATGGCTTCACATGGTTGTATAATTTGTCATGAGTAGGCCTTTTCTAAGCTATTTAGTTTTTGTCTTTGTATCTAGTTGCAGTGTTTGTTAAGAAGTAAGGTTTTGTTTGTTTTTTATATTGTTTTATGTTTAATTTCCTTGAAGATGGGCAGGGAGAACTACCCGAAACGTTGGAATAAATAAAAATAAAACCACACGGACTACCCGAAAATACAATGTGTGCATATTCAATCCGTGAAAGTCTGCGATATAACATATATATATATATATATATATATATATATATATATATATATATATATATATATATAAGTTTTAAGGTTAAGTTTGTTTATATTTTTATTGTGTTGCTGATGTTTTGTTTTTATTGTTTTATACCAACTCTTCTTGAAAATGGAAGCCTAGTCTTCTGAAACGTTGAAGTTTTAATTTAAATATTTGTTTTAAACATCCAATAAAGCGTGACTATTTCCGTAAAGTATAACTTAACATAAACCATGAATCACGAAAGCCTACGTAACAGAACACATATATTATATATATATATATATATATATATAATAATAATATCTTTCCCTATTTCCAACTAAGTCGGGTAGGGGGTGGGAGGGTCCCACCACATTCTTGGCTCCACGGGGTTATCGAAGCCGGCTAGCCATGCCTGACGCTTCTCCCACATCATATTTTTCTTCCTCTGCGTCATCAACTTCACTTTCTTCCTCTCCTCTGTCTTCTTCCTCAGGGACCTCCACCAGTTTGTTCCATGTTTTTCGTTCTTCCCAACATTTTTCTTGGTTAATCCTTTCCCAAGCTGCATTTCTCTTTTTCAAATCCATTGCTATAACTTCTTCCCATCTCAGTCTGGGCCTCCCTCTTTTTCTCTGTTTGTTTCCTGCATCTTCTTCATACTGTATCTTAGGGATCCTGTCCTTCTGCATCCTCTTCATATGTCCAAACCACCTCAGCCTTTCTTTCCCTAGCTTAAAGTTTAAACTCTCTACTCCTAGCTCTTTCCTTATCTTCGTGCTCCTCATCTTATCAATCTTTGTAACTCCCATTACACTCCTTAAAAATTTCATTTCTGCAGCTTGAATTTGCCTTTCTTCTTTACCCCCAACTGGCCATGTCACTGCACCATATGTGAGTACCGGTACAAAATATGCTTTGTATATTAAAAGTTTGCATCTCCTTGGCACTTCTTTTTTCCAAAGCAGTTTCCTCACTAACTGGAAGAAACTCTCAGCGATACCAGTACGCCTTGCAATCTCCGCGTCTATTTTTCCATCGTCGGAGATTATGCTGCCCAGGTATTTAAACATATGTGTCTCTACTAGTTCTTCCCCTCGAAGTACAATCTTTTTCCTATTCCCAGATTTCTTACTTTTCCCCATAACCATCACTTCACTCTTGTCAATGCTTATCTCTAGTCCAAATTCTTCTGTACGTTCATTCCATTTCTCCACTTTCTTCTGTACCTCTTCCCATGACTTCCCCCATATGAGTATATCGTCAGCATATATTAAGGTTCTAGACGACTCTGGCCCACCCCTCTCCACTTTCCTCAATATCTCGTCGAGTACTATATTGAAGAGCATCGGTGACAGTACACTCCCTTGTCTAAGACCTGTCTTGACTTCAAACCAATCCGTTCTGCCATCCTTAGTTTCCACGCAACTCACATTCTTCACATACATACTCTGTACTCTTTCCACCAATCTGTTATCAATCTTCTTTTTTCGGAGGCATTCCCAAACTCTCTCTCTGGGCATCCTGTCATAGGCCTTTGTAAGATCCAGAAAAACCATCCATACCTCCTCCCCCTTTTCCCTTTCTCTTTCCATGAGCTGTCTTATTGAGAAAATCAAGTCCACGGTTGACCGTCCACTTCTGAAACCATGTAGCTCCTCCCTCAAGCCTCTTTCCACCTTTTCTTTCATCCTCTTTTCTAGCACTTTTTCATACAACTTGGCACATTGGCAAAGTAGAGTGACACCTCTATAATTACTACACTGTTTGTTGTCACCTTTTTTAAATATTGGTAATTATAATACCCTTTTCCCAATCCTTTGGAATCTTTTTATCTCTCCAAGCTGCAGTCAACACTCTGAAAATCCAGTACTCCCCGTCTTTTCCTGCTGCTTTAATCATGTCTACAACTACTTCATCTACCCCGGGTGCCTTCCCGTTTTTCATTTCCTTCAGTGCCAATTTAACTTCCGCTTCTGAGAGCTCTTCTTCCTCATCTTCTACTTCGTCTTCTCCTGCTTCACTAGGGCTATCTTCGGTAATACTTTTGTGCGCTGGTCTTCCATTCCTTAAATCCTCTACATTTAACAAACTCTGAAAATATTTTTTCCATAACTCTTTCTTCTCCTGCGAGTCGTTTGTGACGGTTCCGTTTTCTTTTCGTAGGAAATGTGATTCTAAAACTCTCCCCCTTTTCTCCTTGATAATGTTGTACAACAATTTTTTATTTCCTTGAAAATCTTCCTCCAATTTCTCTCCGAACTCCACCATACTCTTTTCTTTTTCTCTAGTCACTATTTGCTTTACCGTTTGTTTCGCCCTCCCATATTTTATGACATTTTCCTCTGTATAATTCTTGATCTTCTCTTTCCACGCCAGTCTCTTATCGCGCACAGCTTCTTTGACTGTTTCATTCCACCACGGTGTTTCCTTCTCTTTTCTTCTCCCCGTTGCTCTTCCGCATACTTCCTCTGCACTAGTTACAAAGGCAGCCTTAAATCCTTGCCATTCTTCTTCGATTCCCTGAATGTCTCCACATGGCAACATTTCTCGTATCTTTTGCCTAAACTTTTCTCTTTCTTCTTTTCTTTGTATCTTCCACACCTTAATTCGCGTCTTCTTTGATCTTCTATTATTCATTACATTTTTACCTTCATAGATTTTAGCTACCAGCAATCTGTGGTCGCTATCCAATGCTACTGATGGTACAACCCACACATCTTCTAACCTCTTTTCTATTCCTTTCCCCACACAAATATAATCTATAATGGTTTCGTGCCTTGTATCCTCGTCTCCATATCCATATCTTGTTATCTTATGCTTGCACCTCTTCTTTTCAAACCAGCTATTTCCTACTTTCAAAGAGTTTCGTGCACACAATTCTAACATTTTTATTCCATCTGCATTCCTCTTTCCCCAGCCATGTGGACCCAATACTTCTTCATAACCCTTTCTATCATCTCCAACCATGGCATTGAAATCACCCATAACGATAACGCCATTTCCTTCAATGCAACCTTCTAATTCTTCCCTGAACTTGTCCTTCTCCTCAGTAGGTCTTCCGGTTTGGGGTGCATACACTTGTATGACATTCACATGTTCTTGATCTATTACCATTTCCACTTGTATAATTCTGTCACTTGTATATGCTATGCCTACAATATTTTCTTTATATTTTGGGCTGGCAATGAATCCTACCCCATTTCTTCCTTCTGTGCCTCCTGACCACATCAACTTGTACCCACCTCGTAAATCCTTTTCCCCTTTCCCCATCCACTTTGTCTCACTTAGTCCTAGAAGTTCAATTTTACGTTCAATCATTGTATCGATTAACTCTTCCATCTTTCCATTGAGCGAGACAATGTTCAATGTACCTATTTTACTAATCTTCGCTTTCCTGTTCCCTTTAGTTTGCAATCTTTTCAGGTTTCTCATCCTTTTACAGTTCGGTTGGTAATCTTTCGCTTGTTTTAGCATGGATTCCTCCACACCCACCTTGTACGAAAAACCTCATGCTTGATTTCTGTTTCGTTCACTCCAATCTTCTGTAGTGCCAATCGTAGCTCGCTACCCATCTTCATCTCATCTGCATACCTGCCTGATCCCCATCGAGGTGAAAACCTACTATTTACAAAATTCACTCCATTCACATTTGCCCACTTTTCCAGTTGATTATTAACTATACAGCTCCCTTTTCCTAGAATCCCATGCACTACTACTATGGTATCTCTTCCATATGTCTCCCTCAACAACTTTACCACCTTTGATATTCCATCAATTATTATATTGTTATCAGTCCCTTTTCTCAACTCACGGCTACCGGCCATTACAACTACCTTTCTCACAATTTCTTCTCTAGGATTGCTTTTCTTCAGTTGCCCTACCAGGTCCTCCAACATGATTCCCGGGTATGCCTTGGCCCGATATTTTTCTCTTTCTACACCCATTCCCTGTGAGTTGCAGAAACCCCTGCACATGCTTCCACTTACGTCTCCTATTAGTAGCGCCTCACTCTGTCTTAACATACCATTCTCAGGCTTGAAAATGGTCGTGTCCTTGCACAACAGATGTTGCTGTTGCGCAAAAGGGAACCCTCTGGGGCTGGGCAGCGCCAGGGAGTTGGATGTCATGCTGTTATCGTGCGCTCCTACCAATCCTCTTCCCTCAACATGTTTAGTATGCGGCACTTTCATCCTATTCGATTCAGATTGCTTGTTTTGCATAGACCTAGGCATATGACTATCAATATGTACTCCTACCTGACACTTACTTGAGACATTGGTGTTGGTTTCACCTCTCACAACATCATTAGGTCTACTCTTAATAATACGAAGTTCCTCCACTTCTGGTTGTGTTGTACGCCTAGTTTCTTTTATCTCCACACACTGATTCATTATAATGCCTACTTCGATCATTTCTTCGAGTCTATTGAACTTTTTCTCATCTTCTTGATCCTTCTCCATCAACACTCTCCTAATTTCCTCAAATTTATTTCTCATAGACCTGTTAACCTCCCGTAATTCATCCATTTCTCGCAGCATTTCTTTGTACATCCATTCTATTTCCATCTTCCTTGTTCTCCCCAATCTCTCCTCTTGATCAAATCTGGCCGTCAGCACAGTGTCAGATGGTCCATCCCATGCAACATTCAACAAAACACTTTCCATCTTTTGCATTCGTGTTTTCAGCTCGTCTACTTGCAATCGCATGAGCTCTTCACCATTAGCGCTGCTGGGCTTCTTTTTTATAAACATTCTATACACCTTCCTCCTCACGATTCTCTTTCGTATGACATTGCCTATCCGTATACTACGCTTTGACTTAGGCCCACTAGACAGCGATTTGCCAACGAACCTCTGCTTATCTTCAATCACGCAAATATCCTCTGGCACAACATCAATAATTTCAAGTGTAGCACTATGTGGTAGACCTAATTGTTCATTATTGTTCAAGGGGCGGAGTACACTACACTCTTTACAAGTCCACTCAACACTTTCCTTGGTTCCTAAACATCTATAATGCACACAAACTGCACATATTTGACATTGTACGCCAGCACGCACTCCTTTTCCACATAACGAGCATTTCTTCCCCTGTGTCAATGTCATTATCAAACACTTGGATTATAACTCCCAACTTGTCGCACCATTAATAGTAGCTCAACATTTTTATTTCGAGTCGGATGTCTTTGCTGATAAACACTTTGGCGTATCAAATATAAAACAAATATATATATATATATATAAAAAAAAAATATATAATGTTTAACCTTGGCTTTATAGTAGGCGACTATGACGCTGTTATGTTAGTACTTCAGACAGAAATTAAAAAAGTGACTACACCAGGGTTTCAACACGGGACCTAAGCTGTACCGGGCTATGCTCTTACCAACTGAGCTATGCAGCCATCATATTTCCCAACTCTAGGGTTACAGAGATGGTTTGTATTTCTCCAAGTTAATTTCATATGTAGTCTAATGGGCAGTGCAATCTGCTCTACACACGTTATTAACAATGTACAAAACAGACCAAAAATAAAACAGTTATAAATTGGTGGCCGCATTGCTCAGTTGGTAGGAGCATAGCCCGGTAAGCTAAGGTCCCGGGTTCAAACCCCGGTGTAGTCTTTTTTTACAATTTCTGTCTAAAGTACTAACATAGAAGATGATTTAATACTTGTACAGGTATGCTAAAAGGTAGAACATTACAGAAGATAATCTTCAAGACTATACGATTGTAGTACGCGTTGTTTTGTAACAAGCACATTGTAATTGTTTTAATCATTGCATTTTGAAGGTGGATATTAAATTCACGTGAGAGTGGGAAGCAAAGCCCCTAGGCCAACAAACCACAGGAGATAATAGATGCAGCTATGGCAATGTACACGGTAAAACTTAGATAACTGGAATGCACGAGATCTTAGACGTTTACATAAGAATAATATAATGTGAGGCCTCCACGACAAGAATCTATCAATTGTGACACCTAAATAAACGTGGCTATCAACAATCAAAATAAATACGTCACAGTTTGTACGGTTTCCTCCAACTACCATACCATGTAGGCGCTCATAAGAGTGAAACAATATTTATAGAGGTTGCTGCCCGATATAACTCAATAATAATATATATTTTCAATTATCATTAATTATAATATTTCGTGCAATTTTGTTTAAAAATAATTTGACGTCGTTAAAAATAGTTATTGGATGAGCGAAGCGAAGACTTAAAATTCACTGACCACAAAAAAATTTAGCTCGGGTGTGTTTTTTGTTTTTTTTGTTTTTCTGTTTGTTTTTCTGTCTGTTAACTCTCTACCAGGCAAACGGCATATCCGATCTTGATGAAAATTTGACAGGACCTTCGAAATCTCTAAACTTAGAGGTGTATTGTTTTTGGGTACAATCGAAGAAATATTTCTCATGAATATCGTACTTTTACGATTTTTTTCGATTTTTAGTGCGATATTTTCGTGCCATTTGGGCCAATTCTGACCAAACGGGTAGGGCTACAACGTTCATATTTTACATGGACATTAAGGTTATGGTGATGTAGTACCTTTTGAAAGAAAAAGTTGAAAAAGTTAGCCAGAATCCATAGAAATAAAGCTTTTAATATAAGTTTTTTGATTTCTTGTGCGATATTTTCGTGCCATTTGGGCCAATTCTGACCAAACGGGTGGGGCTACAACGTTCATATTATACATGGACATTAAGGTTATGGTGATGTAGTACCTTTTAAAAGAAAAAGTTTGCATAGTTAGCCAGAATCCATAGAAATACGGTAAATAATACCAATTGACAGGTAACAAAAGAAACTTGACAACAATCACCTACAATGCGTAGGCAGCAAAACAAAAAACTTGCAAAAGTAAAGATATCCCATGCAAACTAAAAATTTTAAAAAGCTCATCCATCAACGCGGCGGGACTTAAGCGTTTTCCTAGTTATTTGAACAAGCAAGTTGCCTTCATGAGCAGACTACTTGCGAAAAGGACTGTTCTTCATATTAATCGATTTTCATTGTTCCGCCGTCATAGTTAATATTATTGTAATATACAAAGCTTAACCTCAACAATTTAATATACATTGATCTAAATAATAACATTCAAAATAAATAAGGATAAATGTAAAATCAGCATTAGTTTCATGTTACCATTTCTATAAAACATCGTACTAGTACAAAACAATTTCAAGATAAAAGCCATTTTTAAATAGGAATTATACTATCTTTCTCTTATTGCGTATAACAAAAGTTTTAAAAAATTATCATTTTTTATAAGACGGATTAAAATCCGGAATCTTGCATAAAATTGAGTTGAATAAAAACGGACCTTCATAAGATAATATTGGTTTCGTGTGTTAAGTTAATGTTAAAGGCAGGTACGGTTAATCGCAGCACTGATGATGTCGTAGGGTTGACAACACTAGTGTCGAAGAGTCATAGTT
Source organism: Sweltsa coloradensis (assembly GCA_024449915.1). NCBI lineage: Eukaryota > Metazoa > Arthropoda > Insecta > Plecoptera > Chloroperlidae > Sweltsa > Sweltsa coloradensis. The sequence continues at coordinate 65,346 of JAMZAV010003512.1, forward strand.
GCTCAGATAAATAAACACATAAAACAGTTCATACAAAGACAGGACTGATGAGGGAAAAATGCTGTACTCTATATAAACATTGTCAGTTGACTGAAGGTGCTGAAGATTTAAATAATATTGTTCTTATGATATTGTTTTGATCAGTTACCAGTGATGTTTGTTTATAACCAAATGCCCCCCCCCCCCCCGTCTACCCGCAATGAATGATACAAAATTGCAAATTCGATTAAAAAATAGCAAAATACAGATTTCTCAGGGCATTCTATGGCATGATTTATTTGTGATAGTAGATAATAACTGATGGATAGTAGATTTGTAGTAAATATATCTTTGTGCATGCTCTAACTCAAAGATGAATCAATGAACAATCCCACATAATTTATAAAGTCATGGCTTTCATTAAATTTTCATTTTCAACTAGGTCGCTTCGCGAACGCTTTTTTAGTCGCGTTGATGGTTGGGCTTTTTTGTAAGTTTGCGTGGGATGTCTCCAATTTTGCAAGTGCTTTTTAAACCCATTGTAGGTAATTGGGCCCTATTGTTATTTGATAATTGTTAAAATATACCTCAAAAAACTTATATATTAAAACCTGTATTTCTATGAATTCTGGCTTACTTTTCAACTTTTTCTTTCAAAAGGTACAACATCACTATATCCTTAATGTCCATGTAAAATATGAACATTGTAGCCCCACCCGTTTGGTCAGAATCGGGTCAAATTTCACGAAAATATCGCAATAAAAATCGTAAAAAATCGTAAAAGTACGATATTCATGAGAAATATTTCTTCGGTTGTACCCAAAAACGTGACAGGTCTTAGTTTAGAGATTTCAAAGGTCCCTCCAATTTTTATCAAGATCGAAGCGAAGAAGCGGCCTAGTAATAATCAATTTAACTGTTTTACTAGTTTCAAAATATTTACTTACAAAGAACTGTGTTGAATCAATTTGGATATAATTAACTATACATTTTAATTTTTCAGTGCCAACCACCACGACCACAACAAGTACCACTGCCAGAACTGTCCCTATGACCACTCCCAGTACAACAACCAGTACCACCCCCGACCACTCCCAGTACAACAACCAG
>JAMZAV010003513.1:0-41780 GCA_024449915.1 Sweltsa coloradensis
GACCTTAAATTCTGAATTACGATTTTAATGGGTGACTTTACGATTTTTTCGATTATAAGTGCGATATTTTCGTGACATTTGGGCCGATTCCGACCAAACGGGTGGGGCTACAACGTTCATATTTTACATTGACATTAAGGTAATGGTGATGTATTGTTTTCTGAAAGAAAAAGTTGAAAACGTTAACCAGAATCCATAGAATAAAGTTTTTTTATGTTTATAATAACAATTAACAAGTAACAATAGAAACTTGACAACAATATATTCAAAAAGCACTTGCACAAAGGAAAAGTGGTCCTACGCAAACTAAAAACTTACAAAAAGCTCCTCCATCAACGCGGCGGGACTTAAGCGTTTTCATAGTAGATAAGGAATACTTCCATGCCTTTCACTTTCAGAACATAGTATTGTGTTGCGTTAGGGCTCGTTGACCTTCTCGACTATATAACCTGAGTTTACCTTACTTTTCTATTGCCTGGATACCTAGTTTACCGCCAAGCCAAGTGAATAAATTACCGAACTGCAAACATGCGATGACCACATTAGGTGTAGCGGCCCAGATACTCTTCATTCTGCAATGCAAACATCGTGAGAATAGTTAGAAACCATTGAGTCCACCATAAACTCAATGGTTAAACGACAAAGCGGGCAACATATTTTTAGTGGTATTAACGTAAGAGCTATAGGCATAAGACTTTTTCATGGTCGATCTGTGATTACTTCAATTTGCTGGTATACTTTTTCACTTTTGCAAAGTGTATTATATTACATTCTTTGAAAAATGTTTTTAAAATTTAAGTAAATTAGTTTTTAAGAAAAATAAATAAATTCGTATGACAGTCAGTCACATAACTGATTTTCAGTGGGGTACATTGAATTTAAAGCAGACCAAGCTAGGCGCCGACAATGAGCCAATGTCCATCTGTACTGTGCGAGACGGGTGGTCCAGAGCCCGGGCACGGGCGTGAAGGTGTGAAGAAGACGAACACTTCGGCAACGATGTTGATGAATGAACTGCGAGGAGCGAATGACTTTCAACTTCGGAACAACGCGAGGTGTCGTGTTCAGGTTGACACCTTCCTCTTCTTCTATGTTCTGCAAATATGCACAGTAGGCGCCATTCATCCAATTGGTTAATAATTAAATTATTATTGTTCATGAAGAATAATATAATATTTAGAATACAAAGGTATGTTTGTATTATTTGATTATAATTTAAAAAAACGGTTAAAAAAAAAATGTTTACAATATTTCATTTCCCATATAATAAAAAAACCCTCCCCAAAAACCGTTTTTAAAAAAAAAGGAACGGAAAACCCATCCTCAAGCAAGGAACGACCCCCCCTCTTTTTTTCCCCTTTGGCCATTTAAGAAAAAAAGGGGGGGTGGGGGCCTCTTTTACTGGCCAAAAGGGGTCCCATGGGGGGAAACCAAAAGGGGTGACGGGGGGTTCTCTCCAACGGGGGCCCCCCCTTTATTTTTTTTTTTAACTCTTTTCTTAAAGGGCCGGGGCCCGAAGTTGAATTTCCCTATTTTGGTAAAATTCTTCTTTGGGGGGTTTTCGGGTGCTTTAAACGTTTTTTTTCCCAATTAACCCTTTAAAATCAAAACTTTTTTAAAACAGGGGCCGGCGGTTTTTGGGGTTTGGCCTTAAATTTTTTACGGATTTTGGGGAAAACCTTCCAACGTTCTTAAAGCCCAAATTTCCCAAACCCGGGTTTTAACCATTTTTTAAACTTAATTATTCCTTTTTTGGGCCCCGGGGGGCCCTTTAGAGAAAGCTTAAAGGGGAAAAAGAGGCTCAAATGGGAAAAGGGCCACCGGTCCCCCCTGGGTTGGTTAAACTTTGTACCCCTTTTAACAAAACACCCCCCCGGGGGGGTTTGGGGTAAACCTAAAAGGGCAGGGGGGCGCCCCGGGTCAGTTCCCCTTTTGGGGGGGGTTTAGGATTACAACCCGGGAAGGGGGGGCCCAAGGTTATTTAATGTAATTGATTTGGGGGGAGGGGTTGATGTGGGTTCTGTAAACCTTTTATGTTTGGAAAATATCAATAACACCCCTAGGAGCCAAGGGAAGGGAAAGTCTTCTAACTCCTCCCCGAGGCCAAACGGACTTAAAAACCCGGGCACCCGTCTTCCTGATAATAATATAATGGGGTGCATTTAAAACCCGGGGAAAAAATAATTTTAAAAAAGGGAGACAGAACCCCCCTAATTTCCCTAAAAAGGGGGAAAGGGGCGGTTTTTTTTGGGGGAACGGGGGGTTGACCGAAACTTACCGATGCAAAAACCCCCAAAAAAAAAAACCCCGGGGTTTTTTAAGGGGCGATTTCCGCAACGGTTTTAAAAAACCCTTAAATTTTTTGTTCCAAAAAAAGGTTTGTAGCTAAAATTCCGCAACCACTTTGGTTTTGGGATCCAAAAAATTTTTTGGGGACTTTATTTTTGGATAAAAATTTAAAAAATTTTCTCACATGTTTCCCAAAAAAAAAAAATTTGGGGGGGCCAAATTTGATTTTCTTTAGGGGTTCAAACCCCCGGCCCACTTATTTATTTTTTTTCTTACCCCTCCCCTTTTTTACTCCTGTTTAGAAAAGCCTCCCCTGTAATTTCCACACCTTCCAGCGGTCTTTTGGGGGTAAAATTCTGGGGCTTTTAAAAATTTTTTTCCTAACCGGGAAACCCGTCTGAGGCTAAATTTTTGGAGCCAAGGCCCCCCCCAATAAGAACTGGAAAACCCCTTAAAATTCCACCCCAATACCCCTAACCCGGCATTTGGAGGTAAAAACGCCTTCTAATACAGGAAAAAAGGAAGGCGATTCTACAAAAAAAAGCAAATACAACTCAAAGGCCGGATTTTAAACCCGGGCTACAAGAAATAAGGGAAAAAAAACTCTAACCAATTAGGGGGCCCTAAACTTACTTACCTCACTAAATCAGAACCCCCCCCCAAACCCTCCCAAGTCACCCCCATTTGGACTCCCAAGTAAACCCTTTTTTCCCACCAAAGTTACTCAGAAACTCCCTGTCAACAAAAGGTTTTTTAAAAAAAACCCCCACTGGGGGAATTTTTAATTTAAAAAGAAAGAAAAAAAACCCCGAGCCCTGAACCCCCCCCCCGACATTGGGTTTTGCGTCGTAAATCTTTCCCTGTTCCCTGGGGAAAGATACCCTGCCTTTCAAAACCTACTTTTTGGGGAAGGAGTCTCGGGATCGTACTTGTCCCTGTTGAAAATTTCACTCTTCTTCGGTGTGCATCAAACCTGCTCCTGCATTTCGGGGATAGTTATTCCTACGGAGAACTCCTCGCCATGGGTCTTGTCTAAGTCCGTTCCCCGGCCTCGGTTTTTTTATGGAGACTTAGAGAGACTAGCCATCCAAACCCCCCTTGTCCCCCTTCCCTTTGGGGGAGTTTTCCTTTACATAACATTGATACTTGAAACCCCCTAACCCCATACAACAAACACAAAATAACCTGTTCCCCCCTTCCAGTTTATTACCCAAATAACCCCCCCCGAAACCCCGCAAATCGGGGTTCAAAAAAAAAACCGCCACCCTTTAAACCTCAAACCCCTTAAGTAAAAAGGGGGGCCCCCCGGGGGCCCCCAACACATTGTTTAACCAACCAAAGCAAAGGGGGGGGGAAAGGGGTTTCTCTTTTTGGGGAAAAAAAATACCCCCTGACTTTTCCCCCATTCGCAAAGACCCTCCCAAAAAGGCATACTAACCCTAAAAACAATGTTTTTACTTCCCAGAAAACCCGCAAGAAAAAACCGGAAGGTTTAACCCCCCACATTTCCTAAAACTGTTAAAACCCCCCAAAACCGCCGCAACCCAAGTTTTTACTCCCTTTTTAAAAAAAACAACACATTGTAAAAAAAAAGCCCCCCCCCCTTTTTACGACACCCAAACCCAAAGTTCCCAATTCCGAAATTTTACCAAACTGGAGGGAAACCCAGACAGGGAAAAACCCCCCTTCATAAAGGGGACCCCCAAAGAAAAATAAAAGGGGGGCCGGATCACACCAATTTCAGCCCCCCGTTTGAAATTTCCCCCCTTGGCCAAAATTGAAACCCCCCCCCCAAAAAAAAACCCCCCCCCGAATTTTTAAGCCCCCCAAAAAAAAGGAAAGGGGGCCCACCAAACCCCCCCTTAGGAAAAGGGTGTTATTTTAAAACCCCAAATTTTTTTTGTAATGACCTTTTTTTGTTTTTTTTTTTGGCGCCACTTCCCCAATAAACTTTCCCAACCACCGGGAAAAAACAAAAAGCTCTTTTTGCCCCTGGTTTTTACCTCGGGTTCCATGTAAATTTTTTTTTTTAAAATTTTAGTATTTAAAAACATTTTCGTCAAGGCCCTTATTTTTTTATAAAAAGCCGTGAAAAATTTATTAAATTTTTTTTTTAAACCCCTTTCTTTTAAAAAAATTTAAGTACAACACCTTTTTAAATCTGGAAAAATAATTCCAAGAAAGTGTTAAAAATAAAAAGTCAAAAAAAGAAAAATTTTTATTCTGACCTTTTAAAAAAAATTAGGTATCTATGAAAATTTTTTCAAAAAAAAATTTTTGTTTTTAAAACCTAAAAAATTTTTGGGCCCCCAAAAAGCCTAGTTTGATTTTCCAACCCCCCCGGAAAAACAAAACTCATTTTTTAAAACCTTTTTTGGCCCTTCCCCCCCCCCCTTCTTAAATTTCAAAAACCCCCTTTGCAAAACCCTTTTAACATTAACAATGGGTCCCAAAAACTTTGCCCTAACCCTAAAAAAAATTTTTTTTTTGAGATGGTTCTTAAAGCCCTTTAATTCCCACCCCCAAAGAGCCCCCCAACCCATTGTACAAAGCCCTCAACGTCGAAGAACGCAACGTAACCTCCAATGCACAGAATTCCCTTATCGCAAACCACGTGGAGGAAACTTCACACAATGATCATGTGGAACAACACATCGGCCCTTCTATCAGAAGAAGACGTCTTCAAGAGAAAAATAAAGGAGGCTGCTGTGATGGCATGCAGCCACACCCCCCTGTCAGCCAGCCGTCGTTTGATTTCCACCCCATGTGGATCCCGATAATTCGACCAGACGTCAACAGAGCGCGCAGCCACCCCCTCCCTGTCAACATTAAACCTGCCCGCCAGCCCGAAGAGAGAAGAGCGCACGGACGTCAGTTAGCCTCTGCTTGAGGAAGAGTAAGGAAGTGTTACTCGAAAATTCGCAATTGTTTTTGTAAGTGACCTTGGTTAATTGTTTTTTAGTGTGTGTTCGTATTCTATTTCGTTCCGGGTCAATAAGCTTTCCATATCGTCAAGTGATATTATGTTATAACATTGATCATATTGTTATGATAATCTAATAATTTTAATTTAATCTTGTAATTACCAAACTATATCAATAATTTTCTAATTCTGTATCCATAAAATTTTCCAGAGCAACGTGTTCAATTATTTACTGCTCGTCGAAATTATTCTGACGTGTTATTTTTATGAGTTCCTATGTTTATCATAAAATTGGTATTTAACTTTAAACTTATATTTTTTGTGGCTTAAAAATTGCACTTTTAGTTATTCGTTTATTTTTTCTCTAATCAAAACAAAGAAAATAAAAAACGAAAATAAGACCACTCGTATGGTTCGTTGAATAATGGATCTCCATAGACTAAATATCACAGGTGTCACAGCTAAATTTACACATTGGCATATTGGCATTTTACCCGGCAAACATTTAATTTGTACCTAACTTAAAAATTTGTGTTGTAACTGTCTCGAGATCGTTCAATTTCAATGCATTTTTTTCGTTTACAAAGTTAAGCTAGTGCAGATAATACAACTAAAAAATATATTTTCTAGAAATCAAAATATGAATAATTAAAGGGCAACGTAAATGCCTTTTGTTATTTTTATCCCATTCTGTTTTAACGAGTGTAAATGTATTGTTGACCCTAGCAGGTGTCGCCCCCATGACCTAGTCAATGAGAGTGTGGTTAGTACCTCAGAGCCCAGAGTTCCAACTTATCATCACACGATCTGAAGACCCGGCAGTCCTAATCAAATTAGCAATGTTGTAAGATATGTGTGGGTGGTCTTTCCGTGCAGACTGGGTGGGCTAGCTCACTTATAGCTGCTGGCACACTTGAGGAAGTCACTCACGGATCTCTAGTCGCGGGGTCGCTGGTTCGAGACCCGCCACCACAAAAGAGGTAGCGATAAATAAACCCGTATACCTCTATTCTTGCTCATTTAATGTAGGCCTACATCTACTTTTTTGCGTACCTCTATATTTTCATACTCACCTTTTGTTTTTATATACCTTTATTATCATCTATCATTAAAAGTGGTTATGATGTAGCAAAAGAGTTGTCGACGTTAATAATTACGGTATTATTATAAATAATGAGGCCGCAGCACACATTGTGCGCACTTATTCTACCAGGAGCCGGTGCGGCCCGCGAAGGGTGGGTTAAGTGGGTGGGTCTGAAGCGGGGGTGGCGGCGGGGGGGGGGGGGAGGGGTTGGGGGGAATTGAATGCGAATATCGGGCTGAGTGACGGCAGGTTGTTTGAAGTAAGGATTGTACAATATTAAAATGATTGCTCTTCGGCAAATATCGTATCTGTTTGAATTATAGAGCAGGTAAATATAGTATGAACAAATATTTGCCTTTATGTGGTGGTTTGCACGTCGAAAATTAAAAGCACACAAGGAAAATACCGTGGAGAGCTCGCGAAGCATGAGGGGTGGTTGGGGGTGGCAAGCTACGAGGCGGCAGAGAGTCAGACAGACAGCTCTATCGCAGAGACTAGCTTGCTTGAGGAATGATTGTATGCATGGCTACTTCTTAGAGTGGCTTATACCTTGTTAGCAGCAAATTATTGATGACTTTAGATTACTGTCCATCGAGTCATCGAGCTATTGTGTAAATAAACACAAGGTACTTTACACTATAGCCCTTGTTCAAAAACTGGTCGTGTTAGGACGACAGCAATCACTAACAGAACTTTGACGCTGTTTATTTGATGACGACAGCCCCACTACCAACACTACAATCTTGTACGCTCGAGGTACCGCCAAATTCCGCTCGGAGATTGAGTAAACCTTGCAAACTTGACACGTATTTCGTACTAGCTATGTTTTCCATAGTAAAGTCACAGAGATGATAGACTACACTGCGGTATATGCATTTCAAAACATGTTTTATAATTTGTTAAATATACAATCCTGAAATTACAAAACCTTTCCCGGGTCTCTCACATTCCGGGTATAAGGGCGCCTTATCCAATTAGACTAGAAAAATGCGCAAGTCGTTGTTAGACGAGTGAGTGAGCCATGACATTGTGTTGAGTACCCGGTAAAATTTAATTTCCTCCCCCTTACCTAAGGTTGGATTTTTCCTCCCTATAGCTTCATAGGCAAGAGTGGCGCATTATGGCCTTACAGCTGACGCGCCCTCATACCAACTAACACAAAACCCTATCATTTATACCTTATGCTTATGGCTATGCTCGTTGTGATATGTCTAATAATTGTACACATAATCATTGAAGAATAATAAAATAAAATAAATACAAATTTTAATCAACTTAAATGCAAAATGTTCCCGGATACTCTATACATGACTAGCTCAATCATCTCACAACGACTTAGGCATTTTTAAAAGTATATTATATGGAGTTTGCAGGGAACCTCCGAAATTTATAACTTAGGTTGTCACGTTGTTGGGTTAATTTACAATGCGTGAAATAGTTCTCGTCAAAATCGCCCTTTTAAGATTTGATTTTCGAAAAATATCTGTACGTTTTCTCAGATCTTGATGAAAGTTTCAGGGGACCTTATCTCAAAGACTTATTTATAATAACAATCGCACTATAACGATAACACAAATTCTTTTTTATGATAGTCACAATTTTATTTAATGACCAAGGGACCTTGTTAAAATAGTGTCCCATTTTTGCTCTCTTTTTCGACGCCAAAATAATATGACACTTGCGTCCAAATGTCACCATTGATTTTCATGACTTATTAGGCCTACCTCGTATTGTTCACGCAATTGATTAAGAGTGTTTGTGCAAATATTGTGTTACACGTTTCAGCTTATTTTTGTTTATTGACTCGTATTTTGTTAAAATCAGATTTAAAACAGTCTTAATTATACACCTTTGTTTCACCTTTGGGCCCTATAGTAGGTTTTTATCTACTCGCCTAAACTGAATTGACGACGAATTGTTTTTATTTTGCGTCGTATTTTATGAACTTCACCCATACGTTAAATAACTTGACTTTTTTAAGTTTGCATTTTGAGTGATGTTATAAATAAGGGAGATGATAATTATATTTATTAAAAGCGACTTAAGATAAAATTATATTATTTCAAATTTGATGTAGCAAACCATTAATTTGGAGAAGTTATTGAATAAATAACACTATACTCACTCAATGCGATTGTGTGGCGGCTTGCAAGTTTCAGAGATGTTAGGCTTGGTTGGACGAAAAAGGAAAACGAAGGCGTTGATAATTTTTTCACCTAGGCCTACAGAGAGAGAGTGAGGGAAATTTTTGTAGAAATTGATATCAAAACTGGAGAAGAAAAAAATGAGGAAGTAACAGAAATACAAACACTTAGGTAGGTATAACAGTTAACAGATCAAGGAATGATCTTCAAACAATGTGGTAAATACTAAATAATATGTTTTAAAGGGGTATTTAACCGCAAAACTCAAAAAATATATTTCATTCAGGCTAACTAGTAATGAATTTAGCAATCAACAGAAAAATTATTGGGGCCACCATGACCTTCCAAAAAATTGTCAAACATGACATTTTTCGAGCTAGGTCCCATCGGCAAAAATCTCCCATAAGAAATAACATGGGGACGATCTTTATGCCCCGTGACCTTGGAGGATTTTGATCCAAAAAAATATTGGCCATTATTGACGTACTCTACAGCCTTTTCTGTAATTCTCTATATTTTGTTTTGTAATTTGGGCAAGTAGTTCGGTCAAAATATGCTGATTACCAAGATGGGGTGTGATTTTGGAATGCATATTTTTGCGTGTTTGAGGGTATATTTGGGCACAGTTTCAAGACATGATGTTATAAAGGGGCATTTTAGATTAGTACTATGCTCTAGTATCTATGTGGACCAAAAAAGAAGCAGGTTAAAGCCGATTTTAGAAATTTCCCAAAACACCAATTTTCGCAAATTTCTGGATCAAAAAATTTAAAAAAATTCGTGTAATATAATGTAAGTAATCTCAAAGGTGAAACTGAAAGTCTTATTGTAGCTGCACAAGATCAAGCCTTAAGAACAAAAAGTTACGAAAAAAGAATTCTCAAACTCGACGTAGATGACAAGTGTCGTTTGTGTAAGCTTTATGAAGAAAGCGTGAAGCACATTATTTCTGGATGTCCGGTCTTAGCAAAACGGAATACATTGATCGACATGATAAAGTTGGGGCATATTTGCATTGGAACATTTGTAGAAGTTACAACATCGAAACTTCTGACAAATGGTACATGCATAAACCAGAACAAGTAGTTTTTTTCATGTTACATATATTCCATTTATTTATTTTGTAGAAGAAATACATCACACATACACAATAAGGAATGACTCATAGAGCCCACAAAGCCAGAACATGGCTTAGCTGTGGGAAGTATTTTAGGAAGTAATGATGTAAGTTCAACAGTAACAAAAAACGGAACGTTCACAAAACAGAAAAAATACAAAAGGGAAAGAAAAATTTGTGTATACAACGAGTGAGACATATCATGGAAATTTTGAACAAAAACTTAAGTAAATAACAGTTAAAATAGGAACAGTAAAAATTATGAGAAACATTTAATGCTAAAGGTGTCAGAGAGAAGATGCGTCTTTAGATCTGTTTTAATTTTAGAAATGGACGACAGGGTTCTAAGTGAAGACGGTAGCTTATTGAATATAGAAGGGACCGAATAAGACAGGGCACGTAGGCCATACTTGTTGTTAAAATTTGGAACTATTTTGACTTTTTTGTATTGTGGAATGAGCAAATAATCACTGATAGAAAGGTTCTTCACAACAAACCAGACATTGTTGTTAAAAACAAAGAGACTAAAAAATGTTTGATCATCGATGTAGCTATTCCATCAGACCGCAACATAGTACTAAAGGAAGCAGAAAAACGCACAAGATATCGAGACCTACAAATAGAAAATGTCCGTTGTAAGATTGTTCCCATTATTATTGGAGCTTGTGGGATTTGAAGAGAACCTCCAACATATCTCTGGCAATCACTGAACTCCAGAGCTTCAAAAGGCAGCATTATTAGGAACCGCCCATATACTACGCAAAGTTTTAGTGTAAAATAAATTGTTTCTGTTATTTCTTGTATCTATTGTATTTTGTTAATGTCATTTATGTATATTTAATTGTTTTGTAATAGGGGTTTCACCTTAGAGGTGTGGTTCATCTCTGGTGAAAGTTCTTAAATACCCATTATGTAATGTTCATATTGGAGAATAAAAGAAATAATAATAATAATAATAATAATAATAATAATAATATAATAATAATAATAATTAATAATAATAATAATATATTTTATTTTATTTATTTTTTATTCAAATAATAATATTACATGCAATTTTGTATTATAATACTTTAACATCGTTGTCCACAAAGCCACATACGTGGCTTGTCTGTGGATTATGATTAGTTATATTATTATACATGGATCAGACAGACTTAGTTGAATATTACATTATATCATACAAAAAAAGTTCATAGGCTAAATTAAAACTTAAATAATAGGGAACTGTCCTTCATTACCAAATTTAAATATGTCCTTACTAACAACCTCAAATACCGACCTGTAAAGTTTTTTTTGCGTCCTGCTTTTATTAGCGCTAACTGTGAGCGAGGAAAAATTTGAACCGGGCTTCGCGCCGGAAAACGGCCATGCGCCATTCCAAGTCGCCCTGACGTCATCGCGACGCTTTGCCCAGGCGCCTAGCAGACAGCCCTGCCACTGACAGCAGCTATTTGTGTCGCGCGCTCTTCCCACGCATCAGATTATCCGGATAAAACGTATATTAATCAGTCAAATGCCGCGTTACAAATGGTGCATGGTACTGTGTACAAACACTACTTTTAAAACACCAGACAAAATATTCATTAATGTGCCAAACGAACAAAATAGGAGAATTAACGCATGGTTCAAAGCTGCAAGACGAGATGTAAACAAACACGCGCCGTCTGCCGAATCCACACTTTACTGCAAGTATATGACTATAGCCTATAGTATATACATATTATTATAGTTGTTCTTCACTTTAATTTAACATATTAATAGCTTCATTTTCCATTGCAGTTCTTTCTGCATACAAATCAAAGTCAACCCACATTATTTAAGTGGCCTAGCCATAGGAATACACACGTACGGAACTGTATCTTGGGATTTACATACCAGGGCCAAGGACTTAAGACTGTAGGCCTAATTGGATGAGCGAAGCGAAGACTTCAATTTCACTGACCCCCCAAAAAATTTAGCTCGGGTGTTTTTTTTTTTTGTTTGTTTGTTTGTTTGTTTGTTTGTTTTTTTTTTTTTTTGTTTTTCCGTCTGTTTGTTCGCTCTCTACCGGGCAAACGGCATATGCGATCTTGATGAAAATTTGACACGACCTTCGTTTTCTCTGAACTTAGACTTGCTACATTTTTGGGTACAATCGAAGAAATATTTCTCATGAATATCGTACTTTTACGATTTTTTCGATTTTTAGTGCGATATTTTCGTGACATTTGGGCCGATTTTGACCAAACGGGTGGGACTACAACGTTCATATTTCACATGGACATTAAGGTAATGGTGATGTATTGCTTTCTGAAAGAAAAAGTTGAAAAATTTTGCCAGAATCTATAGAAATAAAGCTTTTAATATAAGTTTTTTGATTTTTTGTGCGATATTTTCGTGCCATTTGGGCCAATTCTGACCAAACGGATGGGGCTACAACGTTCATATTATACATGGACATTAAGGTTATGGTGATGTAGTACCTTTTGAAAGAAAAAGTTGAAAAAGTTAGCCAGAATCCATAGAAATAAAGCTTTTAATAAAAGTTTTTTACGGTAAATAATCCAATTGACAAGAACAAAAGAAATTGACAACATTCACCTTCAATGCGTAGGCAGCAAAACAAAGCACTTGCAAAAGTAAAGATATTCCACGAAAACTAAAAACTTTAAAAAGCTCATCCATCAACGCGGCGGGACTTTAGCGTTTTCCTAGTAACTAATAAATAATGCAAGATCATTTTTATTTAAGCTACAAGAAGATGGAGAACTACACCAGTTTTTAACACTCTTTTTCTTCAATTAAAACAATGAAAAAACCTAAAATGAGTAATACTTTATAAATACCTTTAGTTATTTATATTATTAAAATATACACTTACAAGTTTCATTTCATGATCTTTTATTGTAAGCTATAAGTAGGGAGGAGTGACGCGGCCTAGGCTTAGGCCTTCGAGGCGTAAACTGGGCATTTGCCATGGTAAAATGCATCATGGCAGACAGTACCAACCCTTTTCACTAAAATACTCCGCTACAAAACCTTTGACGTCGCTATTTTAAATATTTAGGAGTTTCAACTGAAAAGAACTTTGCTTGAAATAAACGTGATGATTCATTTTGTTATTTTTTATTATGTTCTTGTCCGGTATACTCAGTACGTACAACAACTCTGCACGGCAGGCCTAAATGATGGCTGCCCGAAAACAGTGAAATTTGCGAGTGATTAGTAAGAGTAATTATCCTAATAATTGTATATTTTCAAGTGATTAGTGTTAATAAATAGTTAATAATGAGTTATTATTTATTTATTTATCATTTGAAGTTGATTTCATTGTTTTTATTGAAGAAAAACAGCGTTAAAAAACTGGCCCATACCAGCGACAGAAGTGCTGAAAAAAATGCATGCACAGCACAAAAGAACGAAGTCTGACTGTCTGACTAATTACAGGGTGTGATTTTTTTACTTTTATTTAAAAAAATCAAAAATCATGATTTATTTGATTTAAATCAACTTTTAGATTTAGACCTATCAGATAGTTTCGATTTTTTTCGATTAAAATCAGATTTTTATTGATTTAAATCAACGATATGTGTCTCTAAACTTGACAAGTTGGTGAGCGAATCAAATACTTTCACAAGCGTTTCAGAAAATCTAATACAAAAATTCTTTTTAGGAAAACTTTGTCTAAATCAGTTAGAACTCTTGTGTTTTTATTATTATTATTATTATTATTATTATTATTATTATTATTATTATTATTATTATTATTATTATTATTATTATTATTATTATTATTATTATTATTATTATTATTATTTATCCTTGTTGTTATTACATTTTTTAACAACAAGAAAAGGCGTCGACGCTAGCAAATATTTTGCTAAATGAAAAAAAGTGCATTGATTTTCAAAACACAGTACGAGTTCGACCTGATCTACAAATTAAAATTAAAATCATTATAGTGTATTTACTGATTGGTGACTGAGATAATCTATCTAGGCCTAAAGGCCCTAGCTGGCTTGGCTGTGATGTGATGGTACTGTGATGCTTGAACAAAGAAATTTTAGCTATTGCCTACACCTACGCCTGTCTCTAGGGCCCTAAAAGGGGTATGTTTTCAATTTTCATCCTAGAAGTAAATGTACAAAATAGTGTAGGCCCTTGACCCTAATAAAATTAACTAGGAAGCTTTGCAAACGCTTTTTCAAGGCGCGTTGTTGGATGAGCGTAATTTTTTAAAAACGAAAAAAAGCGTAAAATAGAGATTTTTATGAGAAATAATTGTTTGATTACGCTCAAATTTCCCACGAATATATTAATTCATAGAATTAAGGTTCTGTAAAAAATTCATTACAATCGGATAAAGCATGTAGGTGTTATAAGTCGAAGAAATTAAAAAAAAACGAAACAAATTGTAAAATTGCGATTTTTATGAGACATAATTTTTCGATTGCGCTCAAAAACGTGGCAGTTCTAAGTTCAGAGATTTCGAAGGCCTCCATAAAATTTCATCGCAATCGGAGTATCGGTTTAGCCGGAATCGTGTTAAGAGACAGACAAAAATACAAACAAAAGAAAAAAAGAAAAAAAAAATATTTCGGATTTTTTTCTCCATTGTAGTGAAACGGAATCTTCGCTTCGCTCATCCAAAAATAAAGCTAGGGCCTAAGCCTCCTAGGCTAGCCTAGAAGAGGGCAAACTATAACCCTACTTCCATGTACCTGTCTCTTTTTACTCCTCTAACCTCAGCAGAGACGTGACTGAGGCTATTTGAGAAGTATTAGTAGCAAAGATTAGGTAGTAGTATGTAGATAGTATGTAGAAGAACTGCGTTAACATGAGGTATATTTAAGGAGTCGGCTTTCTCAAACCCCTTTTCAGTAATCTTGTGAAGAACGTCAGACACTGACAGACGTAAACAACCCATGGGAAACACGCTCTGCTGTGACAACGCTCTCCGCAGTCGGGCCCCGCCTCACGGTGACGTCACAACCAATCAGAGCGCGTTCTTAAATCTATGCGCGGGAAGTCAAAACCCAGGAACTTTGAACATGCATAGAATCCACAGATTTCATTTTTTAAGTTTATTTAATTGCGATGTTTATTAAATTGAATATTACAAATTACTAAATAGTGTAATTATTTAAAACCCAAGGACATTTTCCCTTTATAAAAAACGAGAATACTATTTTTAAAATTTGAAATTTTGATAAAACAGAATAGGCGTAAACATTCCAAAAACCCCCCGAAAGCGAAACTGTCACAAAAAACATTTTATGAATTAATTATTTAAAATAAAATAAATTTAAAAGTTAATCATTCCATGGAACAAGTAAGAAATTTTAAAGTTCTTTTTGGCCTCACTAAACTTGGAAATTTTTCTGTCCTCTGGTATTTGATTAAATATTGGGGAAAGGAATCTCAGAGTTCTCTGTCCGTCTTATTGACATTTTTTGGGAACATTGAGCTAGTTTTTAGCACAAATCTTTAGTTATTGATGGTCTTTCGTAAAAATTTTTGGTGTGTTTAAAGTAATCTTAATTAAAAGGCAAAACGATCAATGATGATACAGGCAATAAAAGCAATATGTGTACAGGTCATTTGTATGGAAAACGTTTGAGTTATTGTTATTTGGGATAATGATTTTTAACATTTTATTTTGCAGAATTTTAATGGTTTTAAGTGTGTTACTCGCATTTCCCCATATATAAGCCATAAAAAATTATTGATTCCAAAGGAAATAACACATTCGAAAGTAGTATAAGGAAATATGTTTTTTAATTTATAAATTAAAATGCACACTTTTAAGCTTTTTGCAAACTGAGCAATTGAGGCTTCCAAATTTAAAAATATTTATCATTACACCCTAATCCCGTGGTATAAACACCTCGATCTCCTCAACACTTCCAACCTTTACACTATTATGTATGCAAACACTCATTGGAGTATTTTATGCGAAAACTTCCGCACGTGATTCATTTAAAAACGGCAAATTGCAATTTTTGTTTTTAATTGAATTCAGAGTTAATTCCTACGAGCAAACACGCCAAAATTCTGAAAATTTAGTTTAGGTTTTTTTTTTCTGCCCCTTTTAAAAATCTTATGAAAAAGTTAGAGCAGCGTCTCGGGGAACATTTATAAAAGCAGTCTTAATTATTTACAAATCTCTTACGTAGATCAAATAAGAAATTGGTCCCAAAATTTACCCTTTTGCTCGCCAGTATTAGTTCTTTTCTCGTAGCTTTAAAATCCCCCCATTTTAAACCCCAAAACTTCCTCTTTTAAGGTAGCTTCGAAACCAGTTCAAAATGTTTCCAGAAATTCCAATATTTTCAAAACATTCCAAAAGTTTTTCATGGTTCAAAGTTCAACGCTTTCTTAAAAACTATGAAATAGCTACAGGGAATTGTCATTTAAATTTTGAATTTATCAAATTTTAAAAAGGGACAAAAGTCGGAAGTTTTTTACCTTTTTGAAACCCTATTCCTTTATTAAAAGATATTAAACTTTTCAAAATATGTTGTTAATTGATCTGCAATACATCATTCCATTATTTTTTCTATGACAGGTAGCAACGCAATTGGTCTAAAATTTTCAAAAGTGTGTGATCCCCTTTTTTTATATATGGGTCTAACTATTGATATTTTTAGCTTATCAGGTACAATACCTTCTTTTATAGACAAATTAATTAAGTGAGCAATTACCGGAGATATTAGGTCACATATATTTTTTAAATCTACTACACGGATACCATCATACCAGGTGACTTTTCAGAGTTCATTCCTGCAATTATAGTCGCAACCCTTTCAATGCTTACTCGTGGCATGTACATTGATTGCATTTGTGAAAATTTGTATACATTTTTTGCAGTTTTAATTTCACAAGAATGATTCAAATTTTCAACCTTTGTAAAAGAATCAGCAAATTTGTCAGCAATTTCCTTTTGAGTATATTTTTTGCCTAGATGGTTATTACTACCTCATCGACCGAACTTTTCTTCTTTTTCCTAGAATTTCATTTATGGTTTGCCACGTCTCTTTAATATTATTTTGATTTTGTTTTAATTTGTTCCTATAGTACTTTCGCTTTGCATTTAAAAAGTCGACTTACTTTGTTCCTGAATATAACATAGTCATGCCTTAATCTTATTTTTGAAGGGTTAAATACATCAGCTTGCTTCCTTTTTTTTAAATAACAAATCTCTCTGGACAATTAATTTATCAAGGTCATCAGACATCCACGTCTTACGATTCTCTTGTTTGTTTGAGTTTTCGTAAACGCGGCATGTCTGTAACATGATTCAAACTTTGAGCATATCACATCGTATAATCGTACACAACTATCAACATTTAATAAATCAGCCCACTGAACGGATTCCAAGCTATTTAGCAGATGCTTTTTTATTATATTTTATGACATCCCTTTTAAAATGTTCATTTTTTTGTGAACTCGCCTCCCCTAATAATAATAATAATAATAATAATAATAATAATAATAATAATAATAATAATTTCTTGCTTGATGCTTTCACAGCCGAAATATTAGAGAAATCAAATATTTTACGATTCATTTCGCTGTGTTCGTTTTTTATTGGATGAGCGAAGCGAAGACTTCAATTTCACCGACCCCCAAAAATTTAGCTCGGGTGTTTTTTTTTTGTTTTGTTTTTTTTGTTTTTTTTTTTTTTTTGTCTGTTTGTTTAAATCTCTACCAGGCAAACGGCATATCCGATCTTGATGAAAATTTGACAGGACCTTAGAAATCTCTGAACTTAGAGGTGTAAATTTTTTTTGGGTACAATCGAAGAAATATTTCTCATGAATATCGTACTTTTACGATTTTTTTCGATTTTTAGTGCGATATTTTCGTGACATTTGGGCCAATTCTGACCAAAAGGGTGGGGCTACAACGTTCATATTATACATGGACATTAAGGTTATGGTGATGTAGTACCTTTTGAAAGAAAAAGTAGAAAAAGTTAGCCAGAATCCATAGAAATAAAGCTTTACATATAAGCTTTTTTTGATTTTTTGTGCGATATTTCCGTGCCATTTTGGGGCCCAAATTTTGACCAAACTGGTGGGGCTACAACGTTCATATTATACATGGACATTAAGGTTATGGTGATGTAGTACCTTTTAAAAGAAAAAATTTAAATAGTTATCCAAATCTATAGAAATAAAGCTTTTAATATAAGTTTTTTACAGTAAATAATACCAATCGACAGGCAACAAAAGAAACTTGACAACAATCAGCCACAATGCATAGGCAGCAAAACAAAGAAATTGCAAAAGTAAAGATATCCCATGCAAACTAAAAATTTTAAAAAGCTCATCCATCAACGCGGGGGGACTTAAGCGTTTTCCTAGTTAAATTACCTGACGTTTCGATACGACTGTGCGTATCATCATCTGAGGCAACACTGAAAAACTTTACATTTGAGATTGTTTTTGTTGAATTCTTTTGCATCTTCTTTGGCTCTGATTGTCATTGTCCAAAGAACAAGAAACATCTTGACTTCTTTGATGCTGCTGCTGCTGCTGTTGTTGTTGTGGCAGTGGTTGTTGTTGTTGTTGTTGTTGTTGTTGTTGTTGTTGTTGTTGTTGTTGTTGTGTTGTTGTCGTCTTGAGAGTAGTTTCCCTATCATCGGACTCCATGTTTTGCTTAATTTAAAACCACCAATATCCCCATTAAAATTATTGGGGTGCTTGGCAATTTCAATCGATTCTCTTATGAGTCGAGGAAAAGGTTTTCTTCTGTGCATAGAATTTTGGTATCTTCAAAAAGGATCTTGTGCCTCAGATGATGATACGCACAGTCGTATCGAAACGTCAGGTAATATAATAAAAACGAACACAGCGAAATGACCCGTAAAATACTTGATTTCTCTATATATAATAATAATAATAATAATAATAATAATAATAATAATAATAATAATGATAATAATAATAATAATAATAATAATAATAATAATAATAATAATAATAATTTTTTTTTTTTTTTTTTTAATTAATAATAAAGCATAGTATTACACATCATACATATTCTACTTGATTCGATATCACACAAAGCTTCATCAGAATCTTGTCTGTGGGCTAATTATAATATACAAAATTACGGACAATGTAAGAGCATAATAATCAATATCAAATTATGTCAGACACAGGACATTATACTAAATACTAAATAATCCATAATAATAATAATACAAATAATAATAATAATAATAACAAATAACAATAATAATAATAATAATAATAATAATAATAATAATAATAATAATAATAATAATAATAATAAAAATAATAACTAGGAAAACGCTTAAGTCCCGCCGCGTTGTTGGATGAGCGTAATTGGTGCATTAAGCTGCCATGTGTTATGCGGATTTTCTGTTGTTCTGTGAAAAAAATCATTACTAAGGTGAAGATTTTTTTTTAATTAAATTAAATTAAATGGAAAATTAACTTTTTTTTTAATTAAACGCAATTTAAAAAAAGGAAAAAATCGTAATATAAAATTTTCATAAGAAATAATTATTCGATTGCGCACAAATTTTACACGAATATATTAATTCATAAAATAAAGGTTCTGTGAAAAAATCATTACAATAGGATAAAGCATGTAGGTGTTATAAGTCAAAGAATTGTTTTATAAATTTAAAAAAAACGGTAAAATTTCGATTTTCATAAGAAATAGTTTTTTGATTGCGATCAAATTGCACACAAATACCTAAATTCATAAAATTAAGGTTCTTTGAAAAAAATCATTACAAACGGATAAAGCATGTAGGTGTTATAAGCTGAAGCAATTTTTTTAAAATCGAAAAAAATCGTAAAATTGCGATTTTCATGAGAAATAATTTTTCGATTGCGCTCAAAACCGTGGCAGTTCTTGGTTCAGAGATTTCGAAGGCCTCCATAAAATTTCATCGCAATTGAAGTATCGGTTTAGCCGGAATCGTGTTAACAGACACACAAAAAAAAGAAAAAAAGAAAGAAAAAAAAAAACATTCCGGATTTTTTTCTCCAGTGTAGTGAAATGGAATCTTCGCTTTGCTCATCCAAATTGCGCTCAAAACCGTGGCAGTTCTTGGTTCAGAGATTTCGAAGGCCTCCATAAAATTTCATCGCAATTGGAGTATCGGTTTAGCCGGAATCGTGTTAACAGACACAAAAATACAGAAAAAAAAGAGAAAAAAAAAACATTCGCTACGCTCATCCAATAATAATAATAATAATAATAATAATAATAATAATAATAATAATAATAATATTAATAATAATATATTAATTAAGTTCACCACATTTGGGTATAGATCTAGATTCTAGGCAGTGCGAAGGTAGCCAAAGAATTCGCCAAAGCATACTCTGCTGCTACAATTTGGTACGCATAACACTACTAACATTCCCCGGAGCGGATCGAGAAAAATGCTCTATTCTATAGTTGACTGTAATAATTAGTCAGTAATTATTGTTCTGATCGTATTCTATCCTGTCACGGTGTTAGCGTTGCGTAAGGTACACTTGGCGCTCCCTGGTGAAGAATGAACTTACTAAATCAATACTTGTCTCTGGCTCCACCGAAATAGCAGC
Organism: Sweltsa coloradensis; assembly: GCA_024449915.1. Classification (NCBI taxonomy): domain Eukaryota; kingdom Metazoa; phylum Arthropoda; class Insecta; order Plecoptera; family Chloroperlidae; genus Sweltsa; species Sweltsa coloradensis. The sequence continues at coordinate 20,135 of JAMZAV010003513.1, forward strand.
GCTCGAAAAGCCTTGGCACCAACCAAGGTTGCCAAGGAGACGTGGGTTCTCGTCCCGCAGAAGGCAGCGGTTTTCATTGTTCTTCACCCGTCATCTATCCATACTCATCTTCTAGAAAATAAATTTTGCAATTACGTAGCAACTAGCCAGGGCCGTAACTATAAGGTATACAAATTATACCCGGGTATGATTCAAGGGCGTCCGCAAGAATTTTATTTGGGGGGCTAAAATTATAATTTGTACTTTATGGGACATGCGTGGGGAGTTTGGGGGACAGAGCCCCCCAATAATAGCGCCAAAGGCGAACATTTTGAAACTCAGGTTTTTAGAGTGCGTTTGGTGCGTTTTAGAAAAAAGTAGTGGCCTTAATGCAATACCAAAATAATGTAATTTTTGTGCAGCCGATACTCAAAACTAGGAAACCGCCTAAAGGAATTGGAGCGCTAACGTCCTGACGAGATTAATAGAGAGTAGTATAATGTATAGAAAAACGTATTCTGCAGGTATGTGTTATTACACTCTTATTAACGCGTTACAATGTCCCGAAAACCGTCGAATAGTATAATGTTAATAACAAATAGTTATATTATTAGACTCTAATTAATATGTTAATAAAATTGCTTTATAGAGGATTCCAGGGGGACACCCTTCGTATGATTGGGTAAAGTCCGTACATGTCCTTGTATAATGGGGGGTCTAGTGGGGAGGCCCCCCAAGGTAATGCGGGTCCGGAGCGCACAGCGCCAGAAAATTGTTCGATTCCTATAGAGTGTGATTGGAGTATTTTATCGAGTGTTAAGCATTTTTTTAAAATAAAAAATAGTGGTGACTGGACTATTAGCAATTCAAAATGGTCTACTCCAGATCTTTACCCGGGTTACCAACCCCTGGTTACGGCGGTGCAGCTAGCTAAAATGAAGATGGATTTCAAATAGGGCCTACGCTCTGCCCGTCTGCGTTATGTTTCGGTAAACCTCTTGCCATCCTCGGAAACGTTACTGTACCTCTCGTCTGATGATTTAAGATTAAACCACTTCTTATTTTTCGTGCGTGTGTGTATGTCGAGCACAAGTCAAATTAATGAACTTTTCGCTTAAAATTTAAACAGACATCCGAAAATAAATTATTATTATTATTATTATTATTATTATTATTTTTATTATTATTATTATTATTATTATTATTATTATTATTATTATTTTATTATTATTATTATTATTATTATTATTATTATTATTATTATTATTATTATTATTATTATTGTGAAATTGTGAAACTACGGACAGTCTGGACGATTGGTGCAAAGAAAATTGTAAAGGTATAATTGTTTTCCACTTAAATATTAGATCTATAAGGAAAAATTGGGACGAACTACTCGTGGTATTGCAAAACCAGATAAATAAATTTCATATATTAGTCTTAAGTGAAGTTAATGTTTTAGAAGAAAGCTCAGTGTATCAAATAGATGGTTATAATCGTTATTGTAAACTACGACCTAGTAAGAGAGGGGTGGATTAATACTATTTGTTAGCAAAACTGTGAGGTTTGCATAGTTTTGAAGGGATTTGTGGTAACCTGATTATAGGAGCAGGAAGGGTTATATCACTGTTATGTGTATATAGACCTCCTGATTACAACACAAAATTAGAGTTTATTAACGAAATAGAAAATTATTATTGGATGCAAAATAAAAATAAACATTGCATATATATTGGTGATTCAAATATTGATGTACTCGATCATAATGATGTCAGAGTTCAGTTGTATCAAGCGTGTTTAGCAACTAGTGGGTTTGTACAGTGTGTCACTGCAGCAACGCGAGAGGAAATAGTTAATTAGACGAGTGAGCGCAGCGAACGTAGTCTACAACGCAACTGGATCGGGCCTGTTCGTGATTAATTCTCTATGTTAAATGTTAAATGTTAAATGTTAAATGTTAAATGTTAAATGTCTGTCTGTCCGGTCCCATTCGGCCGAACGGCGTAATAGATTGAGCCGAAATTTTAAACAGGCATCCGTGACCAGGTAACTGAGAACTGCTAACAAAATGAGCGCAATCCATTTCGATTTAAACCTACAAGAAATAATAAATTAAAAAATATGCTTAAAATGTGTAGTTTTCATTTGAACAACAATGCTTTGTACTTGAAGAAGTCATTTTTATCAAATAATTTTTGGTAGGCCGTGATTACATAAGGTTACTCGAATATGGCACGACCAAGGTTCCCCTAATTTCCGCTGGGACATTGAGTAAACCTTGCAATCTTTACTCGTATTTCGTATTGGCTATGTTTTCCATAGTATTGTATGCATTTCAAAACATGTTTTATAATTTTTTAAATACAATACAGAAATTAAAAAATCTTTTCCGACCGGGGGTTTGAACCCAGGTCTCCCACATTTTGGGTATTCGAGCGCCTTAGCCAACTAGACTAGGGAAACGCCAAAGTCGTTGTTAGACGAGTGAGCGAGTCATGTGTTCAGTACCCGGGGAACATTTGCATTTAAAATTGATAATTATATTTGTATAAATAATAGGGTTTTTAAGTTAAGTTGGTATAAGGGCGCGTCAACTGTAAGGCCGTAATGCTCCACTCTAGCCTATGATAGGCTAGGGAGGCCTTAGGTATGGGGAAGAAAAGGAATATTACCGGGAACTCAACACATGGCTCACTCACTCGTCTAACAACGTCTTTGGCGTTTCCCTAGTGATAATGTGATTGCCACCGCTAGCAATAAATCATTATTAAATCTCACCCACGCCCATCGCCTTGTGGTGTACCTCAAGGCACAATACTCGGTCCTCCGTTTTTTCTTTTATACATAAACGACATGCCTTAGTCTTAACAAACAAGTAGCAGCATTTTGTAAGCAAAATCTTCTAAATATTCAACAGCTAAAAACTGTATGTTTAAATTTCCATAGTTGCTTCTTTTCAATTTCCTCCTCTAGTCCACTCATTCGTCTAAATACACAAACCATTGCCCGCTCGTATTATGTAGAATTTTTCTGAATCTCTAGACTGGGGTATCCACAATCCACATCGATAAGGTTTGTGGTAAAATAAGAAGTGGTTGTTACCTTTTACGTAGAATGAAATTTTGCTCATATCCATTCAGACATCTCATAATGCATTGATTTTTGTGGTGCATCACCACATGCCAGTAGAGTATTCCGCCTTAAAAACCGAGCCATCCGGATAATGGTGGGTACTTCCTGGCAAACATCTTGCAGAAGTATTTTCCCCAGCATTTGATACAAGCATGTGCATAATTTGAGGCAACAATCCAAATCCAATATCAAAAAGTGCATGAGTGTGTTAGCGCACCGCGGCGCCCTAACGGCCATCTAGATAAGACATAGACAATCTTACTTTTCGTGAAAGTTGAACTGGCATTGTAGGAGGCACGGGAAACAACATGTTTTAAAACAATAAACAATCTATTGTCATTTTTAATTATATTATACATAATTGTTGTTCATTGTTATACGCTCTATTTAATCCAATTATTTATTTACTTAACGCCAGTAGAACCATGGTAATCGGAATAACAACTGGTATGAATTTAGTTTTTAAAAGAAGTCTTTTATTACTTTTTATTGAAATTGAAGTTATTAATGGTGTTCTAATTAAGCCAAAAGACAATACTTATCACAAGGATAATTTTGAATTATAAAACGTGTAAATCCACAAAGAATTCATTTAGAAATATTGACTGCGAGGGATTTACCAAGAGGTGATGCAGTTTCAGTGTTATTTTGTGAAGGAGCTGCCTTTTCCTCGTCGGGCTATTGCCTGGATCTCAACTCTGTGTGAACACCATGCCCAGCTCCGACGATGGCTGGAAGACGATCGAGGTTGACTCATGCACACTGGCACATGAACAATAATTTTTATAATCGTATTCACTTTATATTCTACGGTCTCTACTTGGACACACTACTTCAGAAGACGGCCTATAATTCTGGTTAAATTTCCATAATTCAAATGGAAACTGGGATTTTCATAGCCAATTACCAAAGTGGTAAGTTATAACTTACTTACACCACGTAGACGAGAGTATGGCATTGCTTCTGGTACTCGCCAATACAGTTTCTCGTGTTGCACATTTTGTATTTCGGTGGTGGGATAAGTTGCGCTGCTTTAGTATCTTCGATAATACGATTGTGGTTGCGGCGCGCTATGCAATTGCTGGAGCTCTTGCCACAGGTGCGTCTTGTTGAGTTCGCACGGTTGTAAACAGTGGTTTGTGACTAATTCACTTTCTCTTGGAAAGAGGAGGGTGCGGAATCGCAAGTTCGCGCGGGTATTGTTTCCTCCGCGGGGGTATAGCAGTAGTCGTTCGTCACTCGATTGTATTTCGTTGGTAATATTGTAGTATAAGGCATAGTAATTAATATTACTTGTATATAAGCTCAACTACGTGGTGTAAGTGGTTTGTTTATTTTTTATAGATACGTGGCGGCACCGGCAGAAGTCTCCTATTGATCGGCCATAGTAAATAAACAAACAACGTATGGCCGGACAACGCTACCTTGAAACCTGTGGTAAGCTTAGTAAAATTCCAGAACTTCTTTGGTGGGGGTCCAAATAAACTCCATGTTTGTACTTCAATTGATAGACCTTGACATGTCTATCACATCCCTTTTAAGAGACCTTGACATTCCTTTTTAGAAGGCACTATTTATTTATTTTTTAATATCCATCCATTGATCAGAAAGAAATATTTTCAATAAACCTAACATTATATAGGTAATGTATTTGTGTTATTATTGTAATGGTTTGCTAATTGGTACCGAAGCGACTGAGTCTTTCCATTCAAGACACGACTTAGCATATTTTTAATTTGTCTGTCTGAGAGTGAGTTCGCTCCAGAACTGCAAATTGCTAAACAGATTGCGCTGAAAGTTTAAACAGACATCCGGTACCAGTCCTCAGGATGCAGCTAATATCTTGAGCAAAGTCAGCATGGCACGCTCACTCGTCTAAAAACGACTTTGGCGTTTTCCTAGTAATAGGCTTAGCAGTACCAGTATAGACCATGTTTACAACCGAGGTATTATTGACCTAGATGTCAAAACAGCGGTATATACAACGAAGATTAGCGATCACTATATGATAGTTGCATCCACAGGAATTGACCTTGTTCATATAAATACAATAAACGAACCAGTTGTGAATAAATGTATTAACGAAGCTAAATGAGTGGAAGTGTTAAAACGCATGAAATGGGATAATTTATTATCAGCCAAGAAGTGTATTCCCTTATTAGACGAGTGAGCGAAGCGAATGAGGATTCTGTTACGCTCTACTCGATCGGGCCTTGGCCGTGAGCATTGTCCAATGTATGTATGTATGTATGTTAAATGTCTGTCTGTCCAGGGTCATACGGCCGAACGGCCAAATAGATTGAGCTGAAATTTTAAACAGACATCCGTGACCAGGTAACTGAGAACTGTTAACAAAATGAGCCCAATCCGTTGCGATTTAAACTTACAATAAATAAAAATCTTAAAAATTTGAACTTAGATTGCACATGTTTCATTTGCAAATACGTATAGAAGGCCACAGCCATGGTTATATAAAATAAATTAAACAAATTGATTTCAGTGACGGATAAAAAATCACACAGTCGGTGGTTATCACCACGTGTTTTGATTTTTGTTTTCCTAAGTGTCAATGTCATGCGATAGAAAGTCTATATTATAGATGTAGGCGGACATTTGACCAAGAGATGGCTCGCGCCAAAACGAATTCCATTTCACAAACGTTAGCTGGTAAGTAGAATATTACTCCTCGAAACTAGAGGCGAGCTCTGGTAGTTGTCGTCGGGGACCTCTCCTCCTCCGCAACGACGACGACCATAACGACACGAACGATGACAAAGACTATGACGACCACGACGTGAGAACCCCTCTTTTCCTTTTACCTACTTGTAGCTGATTCTGTTCTGCATAGAGTTTTCCTTCCTATATCCCCTAGATTAGAGTTGCGTATTATAACCTAACAGTTGACGCGCCTTTAATCCAAATCAACTTAACCTCAACTATGCCAAAGCCTCCATTCAGTACGAAGACGGCGACAACGACTACACGATTGGTTGACGCCCTCTGAAACCATACTATGAAAACGCCAAAGTCGTTGTTAGACGAGTGAGCAAGCCATAGACATCCTATATAATTGGCTAGACCAGCAGTCGGTGGTCCACTTCCGGTACAATTAGAAGCCATCTTAAAATGACAGTTTACATGTTAATCAAATGGGAGCGATTTGTGGCCAAATAGTTCTCAAGATTGCCGCCAGGTTGACAGGTAAGCATACTAGCCTTTAACACCAAATGATTACTAAATTCCCTTATGCAATCACTTCGTATTGTTTCTTTTGTTTAATACCATGCTGCACAAGCTAAAACCATATCAAACAATCCAGTAAAATACTTTATTGCATTAAAAAAGCATAAATTAAAACACCAAATCGCCATCTTGAAATGGGCCGGTTGAGTCTTCAATTTGCTACGCTCGCGCCTGTGCGGAGGTATAGGAGACTGCTAATCTAGCCTACTATAGGGGTTTAATATCAATGGAGCAAGCTATGTGGTGGGTACTCGGTAACACTAGGGAAACGCCAAAGTCGTTGTTAGACGAGTGAGCAAGCCATGTGTTGAGTACCCGGGAACATCCCCTTTCCTCCCCAAAACTTAAGGCTGAATCTAGCTAGCATGGGCATTTTCTCCACAGTATATTAGGCTAGAGTGGCGCATTAGGACTTACAGTGTTGACGCGCCCTTATAACAACTAATCTCAAACCCCTACACATGAAAGTGAGTAACCTACACCTGAAACTGAGCATCCTACACCTGAAAGTAAGTATCCTACACCTGAAGGTGAGTATCCTACACCTGAAAGTAAGAATCCTACACCTGAAGGTAAGTATCCTACACCTGAAATGATATCCTACCCGAAGGGAGTGTTCCCACCCAAGGTGGTGTCCCCCCCTGAAAAAGAGTATCCTACACCTAAAAGGAGTATTCCTACACCTGAAAGGGAGTATCTTACACCCAAAGGGGCTCTTACACCTAAAGTAAATTTTCCTACCTGAAAGTGACTATCCACCCTGGAGGGGAGTACCTACACCCAAAAGTGAGATCCCCCCTGAAAAGAGTAAACCTACACCTAAGTAAAACCACCCTGAAGGTGGTATCCTACACTGAAAGTGAGCATTTACACCCAAAATTGGATTTACCACCCAAAGTGATACCCCCACCCAAAGGTGAGTATCCTACACCTGAAAGTGAGTATCCTCACACCTAAACATCGTATCCTACACCTAAAGTGGTATTCCTACACCTGAATGAACGTATCCTACACCTGAAAGTAAGTATCCTACCGTAGGTGATATCCTAACCTAAATGGTATCCTTCACCTGAAAATGAGTTCCCCCCCTAAAGGGGAGTATCCTCCCTGAAAGTGAGTATCCTACACCTAAAAGTGAGTATCCTAAACCCGAAGGTGGTACCTACACCTGAAAATGATTATCCTCCCAAAGTAATCCTACACCTGAAAAGGGGTACCTACACCTGAAAATGATCATCCTACACCTGAAAATGAGTATCCTACACCTAAATGATATCCTACACGAAAATTTTAGTATCCTACACCTGTAAGGAGTATCCTACAACTAAAAATGGTATCCACACCTGAAGGGGATATCCCCACCGTAAGTGAGTATCGTAAAATGAAAAAGTGTATCCTACACCTGGTGAGTATCCTACACCCAAAAGTAATTCCTAAACACCTAAAAATTGTACTAAACCCAAAGTGAGTTCCTACACCTAAAAATTTTGTACCTACACCTGAAAGTTAGTATCCTACACCTGAAGGGGAGTATCCACACCTGAATAATTATCCTAACCTGAAGGTCATATCCTAAACCTGAAATTAGCATCCTACACCTAAAAAATGATATCCCACACATAAAATGAGAATCCTACACCGAAGTGAGTATCCTACCCCCCTAAAGAAGATCCTGCACCGAGGGGAGTATCCCACCTAAGGTGAGTTTTCCCAACCTGAAAGTGAGCATCTTACACCTGAAATAAGTATCCCACACCCGAAAATGAGTATCCTACACCTAATTTTAGTATCCAACACGTGAAAGTGGTATCCTACCCGGAAAATGAGTATTTTACACCCGAAAAAGGGTACCACTCCCAAAATAAGTATCCTACACCTGAAGGTAACTTTCCTACACCTGAAGGTAAATATCCTACAACTAAAAGTGAGTTCCACCTGAAAAGGGGTATCCTACACCAAAAAGGGGGTCCTACACCTGAAGGTGAGTATCCTCCACCGAAAGTAGTATCCTACCCTGAAATTGAGACCTACACCTGAAAGTGAGATCCTACAATGAAGGTGAGTTTTCCTACACCCGAAGCTGAGTATCCCACACCTGAAAGTGAGCATCCCACAACTGAAATAGCTCCTACACCGAAAGTGAGTATCCTACCCAAAGTGGTATTTTACACCTAAAGTGACATCCCACACCTGAAAGTGACCTCACCTAAGTGGTATCCTTCACTGAAGTAAGTACCTACACCTAAAGTGAGTATCCCTACACCTGAAATTGGATCCCACACCTGAAAATGAGTATCGTTTCACCTGAAAGTAATAAACCTAACCTGAAAATAAATATCCTACACCTGAAAAAAAAATGGTATCCTACCCTGAAATGAGTATCCTACACCTGAAAGTGAGTATCCTACCCTGAAAGTATATCCTACACCCGAAGGTGAGTATCCCAACCCTGAAAGTAAGTACCTACACCCAATTTATATTACCAAAATGAGTATCCGTCACCTGAAAGTGAGCATCCTACACCTGAAGGGGATCCTACAAACCCGAAGTGATATCCACCATGAAGGGGATACCCACCCCTAAAGTGAGCATCCTTCACCGAAGTGAGTATTTTCACCTGAAAATGAGTATCCTTCACCCAAGTGAGTATCCTACACCTGAAAATGAGATCCTACACCCCAAAGTAATATCCTACCATGAAGGGGAGCATCCTACACCCGAAAGTGAGATCCTTACCCAAATTAGTTCCTACACCTAAAGTAGTATTCTACACCTGAAAATGAGTATCCACACCTGAAAGTGAGATCCTTCACCTGAAAGTGAGCATCCAACCTGAATGGTACCACACCCGAAAGTGAGTATCCTACACCTAAATAAATATCCACACATGAAGGTGAGTATCCTACACTAAAAAGGAGCATCCTTTTACCTGAAAGTGGTATTTTTCACCTGAAAGTGAGTTCCTTCCCTGAAAGTGAAATCCTACAAAAAGTAAGTATCCTAACCGTAATGAGTATCCTACAAATGAAAGTGGTATCCTACACCTAAAATAAGTATCTTTCACCTAAAAAAGAGATCCCACACGAAAGTTATATCCTACCCGAAAGGTGAGTTATTTCGACTGAAAGTGAGCATCCTACACGTGAAGTGAGATCCTACCCTAAAGTGAGTATCCTTCACCTGAAATGGTACCTACACCTGAAGGGGAGTATCTTACACCTAAAAGTGGCATCATACACCCCAAAGTAGTATCCTTCACCTGAAGGGGATTTTCCTACCCCTGTTTTGTGGTACCCCAAAACTAAAGGAGTATCCTCCCCTGAAAAGGGGATATCCTACACCTGTAAGTGAGTATCCTAAACGAAAGTGTGTATCCCACACCTGAAAATGAGTATCCACACCTAAAAGTATCCCACACCAGAAAGGGGTGTATCCTACACCTGAAAGTGAGTTCCTACACCGAAATTATATCCTACCCTGAAAGTTAGTATCCCACACCTAAGGGAGTATCCCACCTAATTTTAAAACCTACACCTGAAGGTGAGTATCCTAAACCTAAAATTGAGCATCCAACACCCGAAATGGTATCCTCACGGGAAAATGAGAACCTACCCCTGAAAAGGGGATCCTACACCTGAAAATCAGTATCCTACACCTAAGGTGGTAAACCTACAACTGAAAGTGAGCATCTTACACCTAAAAAGAATCCCACTCCTAAAGTGATACCTACACCTGAAAGTGAGTATCCGACACCCAAAACAAGTATCCCACACGAAGGTGGATCCCCCCTGAAAATAAGCTCCTACACCTAAAAGTGATATCCTACACCTAAAAGGATTTTCCTACACGAAAGTGGGTCCACACTTGAAAAGGGGAGTATCCCCACCCGAAAATGGTACCACACCCGAAGTTTAGTATCCTACACCTGAAAATAATATCCCACAAAAGAAGGTGAGTACCTACACCTAAAGGGGAGTAGCTAACCTGTAAGTGGCATCCTACACTGAAAAAAGAGCATCCACACCTGAAAAGAGTATCTTTTACCTGAAAGTGAGTATCCTACACCTAAAAATAGATCCTAACTTGAAAGTGAGTATCCTACCCTGAAAGGGGAGTATCCTACACCCCAAAGTGAGTATCCTACACCTGAAATTTAAATACCTACACTGAAAGTGAGTATCCTACACCAAAATTGATATCCCTTTACTTTTAATGAGCATCCTACACCCGAAAGGAGTATCATACCCTAAAGGTGAGTATCCTAACCCCAAAATGAGTATTTAACCTTAAAGAAAAAATCCACACCCGAAGGTGGGGTATCCTTCACCTAAAGTGAGCATCCCCACACCCAAAGTTTTTGTACCCACACCTGAAAGTGATATCCCCCACCTGAAATAGTATCCTCACCGAAAAAAAGAAACTACACCCGAAAGGGGAGTACCTACCCTGAAAGTGAGCATCCTACACCTGAAAGTGAGTATTTTTTACCTTAAAGTGAGTACCCTACACCTAAATTGATTCTTACACCCCGAAAAGAAATATCCTACACCCGAAGGTGTGTATCCCACCCGAAAGTGAGCATCTACACCCGAAAGTAAACATCCTACACCCGTAAGTGAGTATCCTACACTGAAAGGAGTATCCTACACCTGTAGTGAGTATCCTAACCTTAAAATGTGTATCCTACACGTGAAGGGGAGTATCCTACACCTAAAAAAAAGTTCCTACACTTAAAGGGAATACCTACACCTGTAAGTGAGATTCCTACACCTGAAAGTGAGTACCACACAAAAAGTGAGTATTCTTCCCTGAAAGGAGTATCCCTTTCACCTGAAAAAGTATCCTACACCGAAGGTGAGGTATCCTACACCCGAAAGTGAGAACCTACCCGAAGTAATATCCTACACCTGAAAGTGGTATCCTACACATATAAATGAGCATCCCACCTGAAAGTGATATTTACACCTAAATGAGCATCCAACCCCAAGTGAGTATCTTACCCTGAAAGTAAGTATCCACCACCTAAGGGGAGTACCACACCTGAAAAAAAAGCATCTTTCACCCGAAGTGAGTATCCCAAACCCGAAAGTGAGTTCCTACACCTGAAGGCGATATCCAAAACCTAAAAGTGAGTACCTAAAATGAAGTGGTTTCTACATAAAAGGACCACACCGAAAGGAAGAATTCACCGGGAGTTCCTAACCGAAGGTGGATCCACACGAAAGTGGCATCCTACCCTAAAGTGGAATCCTACACCAAAAATGAGTTTCCCACACTGAAAATGAGTATCCCCCCTGAATAATACCTACCCCCTGGGTTTCCAACCTAAATATTCCTTCCCTGAAGGGAGTATCCTACACCTAAGGGGTTTCCATGAAAAGTGGACCTAATGAAAAGGAGTATTAATAAAGGGGAGGATTTTAACCGGGAAAATGATTATCCCTCACCTGAAAGTAGTTCCCCCCTGAAAAAGAGACCTACACCCAAAGTGAGCATCCTACCCTGAAAGTGAGTATCCTACACCTGAAATGGTATCCCCCGAAAGTAGTATCCTAACCGTAATGATATCCTACAACTAAAAGTGGTATCTCAACCGAATTGATACCTAATAAGGAGATGCTGAATTTATTCACCCCGGGGGTTAAACCGATTCCTTGAAGGTTTAAATTCCCCTGGTTCCCCACTAAAATTTTATTTTCCCCTTTTTCCTACACCCGAAGGGGCCACCCGGGTTTACCTACACCCCGAAGGTGTATCCCAACCTGAAATTTAGATCCTACAAACCAAAAATAGTATCCTACACGAAAGTGGATCCTACACCTGAAAATGGTATCCTACCCCTGAAAATAAAATCCTACCTGAAGTTAGTTTCCCACACCTAAAATTTAGTTTTTCCCACACCTAAAAGGGATTTTAAAACCTACACCGAAGTAGTTCCAACCTGAATGAGATCCAAAACCTAAAAATAGTACCTACACCAAAGTGAGATTCTACCCTAAATATATCCCTCCTAAAGTAAGTTCCTCCCCGAAGTTTATCCACACCTAAAATGTTTCCCACACTAAAGGGGATCCCACACCTGAAAGTAGATCCTACACCGAAAGTGAGTTCCTACACCCGAAGGTGAGTATCCACACCTGAAAGTGGTATCCTACACCGAATTGAGTATCCCACACCCGAAAGTGGATCCTACACTAAAGTGATTTCCTACCCGAAAAGGGACCTTCACCCGAAAAAATACCACACCCGAAAGTAGTATCCTACACGAAATTTAGTATCCTACCCTAAAGTGAGATCTACACCGAAAAAAAGATCCCCACCGAAAGTAAAATATCCTACAAACCCGAAGTGATATCCCACACCTGAAATTTAGATCCCACACCTGAAGTAGTATCCTACACCTGAAGTAAGTTCCTCACCCAAGGGGAGTTCCCACCCGAAAATAATATCCTACACCCAAATTGAGTATTACCCGAAATGGATCCTACACTGAAAGTAGATCCTACACCTAAAGGGGTATCCTAACCCGAAATGATATCCTACCTGAATGAGTATCCTACACCGAAAGTGAATCCCCTGAAAATATTTTTCACCTAAAGGGGAGTTCCTTCACCCGAAAGTAGTATCCTACCCTGAAATGAGTATCCTCACCCGAAGTAATATCCTCAATGAAAATGAGCATCCACACCCGAAAAATGAGATCCTTTTCCCCAAAGTGAGTACCTACACCTGAAAGTAGTATTCTACCCTAAAGTGAGATCCCCACCTGAAAGTGAGATCCTTTTTACCGAAAATGAGACCTCCCTAAAAAGGGGTATCCTCACCTAAATGAGTATCCTAATGAAAAAAAGTATCCTACACAGAAGGGGAGATCCTCCCTGAAAGTGAGCATCCTTCACCCGAAAGTGGTATTTTTTACCCGAAAAAAGTATCTTCACCTGAAAGGGAACCTAAAAGGGGCCCTAACAAGTGAGTTCCCCAACTGAAAAATGAATCCTACCCTGAAAAATAGTATCTTTCACCTAAAGTGAGATCCTACACCCGAAATTTTTATCCTACACCCGAAGGGGAGTTATTTTCCCAAAATAAAAAAGGAAACACCCAAAAAGGATCCTTCCTGAAAATGAGTATTCACCTGAAGGGGAGTATCTTCACCTAAAAAGGAGATCCTACCCCTTGGGAAAAGGGGGGAGTATCCTACACCTTTTTTGATATCCTAAACTGAAAGTGATATCCTACACCTGAAGGGGAGCCCCCCACCCAAGTGAGATCCCACAACTGAAATTTGTATCCCCACACCTAAGTGAGTATTCACCCAAAAATCCTCCCAGGTGGGGTTCCTACCCTAAATGGTATCCCCACCCCGAAAGTGTATCCTACCCTGAAATTTTTTATCCTACACCTGAAGGGGAGTTTTTACACCTGAATTTTGTATCCTCACCTGAAGGGGAGTATCCTAACCTGTTTAAATATCCTACACCTGAAGGGGAGTACCTAAACCTGAAATTTAGATCCCACCCGAAAATGAGTTAAACTAAGGGAAACCTACACCGAAAGTGAGTTCCTACACCAAAGTTTTCCTACACCTAAGGTGGTATCCTACCTGAAAGGAGATCACACCCCGAAAGTAAAAAACCTACTCCTGAAAATGGGATCCCCCACACCTGAAAGGGAGATCCACACCCGAAAAAGTACCTACACCTGAAGGTGGTATCCCCCTGAAATAAAAATCCTACACCTAAAAAAGAGTACCTAACCTAAAAAATTTACCAACCGAAAAATTTAGTTCCTCATTAAGGGGGATCCTACACCTGAAAGTGATATCCACACCCAAGTTATATCCTACACCGAAAAAAGGGATCCTAAACGAAGTGAGTTTTACCCTGAAAAAAGGGGCCTACCCTGAAAGTGAGACCCCTAACCAACCCGAAAATGAGTATCCCCTGAAAAGAGTATCCTACACCTAAAAAGGGTACCCACTTTAAAGTAGATCCTACACCAAGTGATTCCTAAACCCCAAAAGATATCCCCCAAATTAAATTCCTCCCTTTAAAAGGGGTATCCTACACCCAAAAGAGTATCCTTCACCTTAAAGTGAATCCTACACCTGAAATAGTACTACACCAAAGGTGAGTATCCTACACCTGAAAGTGAGTATCCTACACCTGAAAGTAAGTAAACTACACCTGAAGGTGAGTATCCTACACCTGAAGGTGAGTCTCCTATATCCCCCCCCCCCCCTACACCTTGAAGTGAGGCATCCTACAACTGAAAATGAGCATCCTACACCTGAAAAGAGAGTATTCTACACCCAAAAGTGAGTATCCCTACACCTGAAGTTGAGTATCCTACACCAGAAAGTGAGTATCCTACACCTGAAACGTAGCAATACGACACCTGAAAGTGAGTATCCTACACCTTAAAGAAGAATCCTAACACTGACATGTGAGTATGCCTTTCACCTTAAAGTGAGCAGCCTACATCCTGAAAGATGCGCATCCTACACTGTAAAGTGAGTATTTTTTACCTAAAAGTGAGTATCCGACACGCTAAATATGATATCTTACACCTGAAAGTAAGTATCTGCACCTGAAGGTGTGGTATCCTAACACCTGAAAGTGAGCATCCTACACCTGAAAGTAATCATCCCTACACACCTGGAAGTGAGTATCCCTACACCTGAAAAGAGTATCCTACACCTGTAAGTGAGTATCCTACACCTGAAGGTGAGTAATCCTACACCTTACGTAAGTATCTTACACCTGAAAGTGCGTTTCCTAAACCTGAAAGTGGTATCCTACCACCTGATTAGTGAGTATCCTATCCTACACTAAAGTGTGTATCCTACACGTGAAGGTGAGTATCCTACACAATTATAAATGAGCATCCTACACCTGAGTGGAGTCTTTCTACACCTGAAGTGAGCATCCGACCTGAAAGTGAGTATCTTATACACCTGAAAGGTTAGTAAATCCTACACCTGAAGGTGAGTAATCCTACACCTGCAGTAATTATCCTACCCTGAAGGTCATTAATCCTAAAACGACCTGAAATTGATCATCCTACCCACTAAAAGTGAGTATCGCTCCACATGAAAGTGCGAATCCTACACCTG
Source organism: Sweltsa coloradensis (assembly GCA_024449915.1). Lineage (NCBI taxonomy): Eukaryota > Metazoa > Arthropoda > Insecta > Plecoptera > Chloroperlidae > Sweltsa > Sweltsa coloradensis. Next base: position 35,604 of record JAMZAV010003513.1, read on the forward strand.
AAGTGAGTATCCTACACCAGAAAGTAAGTACCATCCGCACCTGAAGGTGAGTATCCTACACCTAAAGGTAAGTTTCCTACACCTGAGGTAAGTTCCTACAACTAAAGTGAGTATCCTACACCTGAAAGTGTGTATCCTACCACAGAAAGTGAGTGTCTACACTGAAGGTGAGTATCCTACACCTGTAAGTGAGCATCCTCCACACTGAAAGTGAGTATCCTACACCGAAGTGAGGCATCCTAAACGAAAGGGAGTATCCTACACCTGAAAGTGAGTATTTTTCACCTGAAAGTGAGTATCCTTCACCTGAAAGTGAGCATCCTACACCTGAAAGTTAGTATCCTACCCGAAGTTTAGTATCCTACCCACCTGAAGGTTGAGTATCCTACACCTAATTTAGTATCCTACACCTGGAAAAAAAAAAAAAAAAAAAAAAGTTGGAGTAATCCTAACCGAAATTGAGCTCCACACTCTTAGTGAGTTATCCTAACATGAAAGTGAGAATCCTACACTGAAAGTGAGAATCCTACACCTGAAAGTCAGTACACCTACACCTGAACGTGAGTATCCTAACAACTGAAGTGAGCATCTTACACCTGAAAGATAAGAAATCCTACTTCCTGAACTGTGAGTATCCTACACTGAAAGTGAGTATCCGACACCTAAAAGTGATTATCCTACACCAGAAAGTGAGTATCCTACACCTTGAAAGTGAGCATCCTACACCTTAAAGTAATCATCCTATTACACCTGTAAGTGAGTATCTACACCTGAAAAAGAGTATCCTCACTGATAGTGAGTATCCTACAACTGAAAGTGTGTATCCTACACGTGAAGTGGAGTATCCTACCATAAAAAGTGAGTATTCTTCACCTGACAAGTGTGAGTATCTTTACACCTGAAAGTAAGTATCCTACACCTGAAAGTGAGGTATCCTACCCCTGAAGGTGAGAATCCTACACCTGAAAGTACGTATCCTACACCTGAAAGTGAGTATCCTAACACATATAAATGAGCATCCTACACCTGGAAAGTGAGTATTTTCTATAACACCTTAAAGTGAGGCATCCGACACCTGAAAGTGAGTATCTTACACTCGAAGGCGAGTATCCAACACCTAAAGTGAGACCTACACCTTGAAAGTGAGTCTTCCTACTCTACACCTGAAATTGAGTATCCTAACACCCTGAAGTAAGAATCCTACACCTGAAATTGAGCATCCTGAACCTGAAAGTGAGCATCCTAACCCTGAAAGTGAGTATCATAACACCTAAAGGTGAGTATCCTACACCTGAAAGTAAGTATCCTACACTGAAGGTGTGTATCCTACACACTGAAATGAGGCATCCTACACCTGTTAGTTGAGTAGCCTTACACTGAAAGTGAGCATCCTACACCTGAAAGTGAGCTCCTACACCTGAAGTTAAGTGATCCTACCTACATCGGTAAGTGAGTATCATACACCTAAAAGTGAGTATCCTTCACCTGAAAGTGAGTATCCTACACCTGAAAGTGAGTATCCTTCACCTGAAAGTGAGTATCCTACACCTGAAAGTAAGTATCCTACACCTGAAAGTAACTATCCTACACCTGAAAGTAACTATCCTACACCTGGAGGTGAGTATCCTACACCTGAAAGTGAGCATCCTACACCTGAAAGTGAGCATCCTACACCTGAAAATGAGTATCCTACACCTGAAAGTGAGTATCCTACACCTGAAAGTGAGTATCCTACACCTGTAAGTGAGTATCCTACACCTGAAAGTGAGTATCCTACACCTAAAAGTGAGCATCCTACACCTTTATGTGAGTATCCTACACCTGAAAGTGAGTATCCTACACCTGAAAGGTGAGTATCCTACACCTGAAAGTGAGTATCCTACACCTGAAGGTGAGTATCCTACACCTGAAGTGAGTATCCTACACCTGAAGGTGAGTATCTTATACCTAAAAATGAGTATCCTTCACCTGAAATTGAATATCCTACACCTGAAAGTAAGTATCCTACACCTGAAAGTGAGCATTTCTACACCTGTAAGTGAGATCCTACACCTGAAAGTGAGTATCTTACACCGGGAAAGGGGTATCCTACACCCTGAAATGAGTATCCTACACCTCAAGGGGAGTAACTTCACCTGAAAGTGAGTATCCTACACCTGAAGTGAGCTTATACACCTAAAAGTGAGTATCCAACACCTCGAAAGTGAGTATCCTACACCTGAAGGTGAGTAAACCTACACCTGTATTTAGTATCCTTTACCTGAAAGTGAGTCTCCTACACCTTTTCAGTGAGTATCCTACACCTGAAAAAAAAATATCCTACACTTAAAAGTACGTATCCTACACCTGAAGGTGTGTATTCTTCACCTGAAAGTGAGCATCCTACACCTGAAATGAGTATCCTTTACCTACAAGTGAGCATCCTACAATTGAAAGTGAGCATTCTACACCAGAGTGAGTATCCTACACCTCAAGTGAGGATCCTACACCTGAAAATTTTTATTCCCACACTGAAAATTTAGTATCCAACACCTGAAAGTGAGTATTCTACACCTGAAAGTGAGTATCCAACACCTGAAAGTGAGGGATCCTACACCTGTTAGTGAGTATCTAAATGAAAGGGGAGTATCCTAACCTGAAAGTAAGTATCCTACACCTGGGGGGGTGGGGTTTTTGGGGGGTATCCTTCACCTTAAAGTGAGCTCCTACACCTGAAAGTGGTATCATACACCTGAAGGTGAGTATCTACATCTGAAGTGAGTTCCTACACCTGTAAGTGAGTATCCTACACCTGAAAGGAGCATCCTTCATTGAAAGTGAGTATTCACACCTGAAAGTGAGTATCCTACACTTGAAGTGATTATCTTACACATGAAATTTAGTGTCCTACACCTGAAAGTGAATATCCTACACATGAAGGTGAGTTATCCCTCCTACACCTGAAAAGTGAGCATTATACACCTGAAATGGTATCCAACACTTCAAATTGAGTATCCTACACCTGAAGGTGTGTATCCTACACCTGTAAGTGAGTATCCTACACCTGAAGGTGAGTATCTTCACCTGAAAGTGAGTATCCTACACCTAAAAGTAAGCATCCTACTCCTGAAAGTAAGTATCCTACACCTGAAAGTGAGTCTCCTACACCGGAAAGTGAGTATCCTACACCTGTAGGTGAGTATCAAACAACGTCGCAACTCTGAGTGTTGTAAGAATGGAACGTCGCAACTCTGAGTGTTGTAAGAAAGACACGTCGCAGCTCTGAGTGTTGTAAGAAAGGAACGTCGCAACTCTGAGAGTTGTAAGAAAGGAACGTCGCAACTCTGAGTGTTGTAAGAAAGGAACGTCGCAACTCTTAGAGTTGTAAGAAAGGAACGTCGCAACTCTGAGTGTTCAACTCACTTTCAGGTGTAGGATGCTCACTTTTAGGTCTAGGATACTCACTTCTAGGTGTAGGATGCTCAGTTACAGGTTTAGGATACTCACTTTCAGGTGTAGGATACTCACTTTCAGGTGTAGGATGCTCAGTTTCAGGTGTAGGATACTCACTTTCTGGTGTAGGATACTCACTTTCAGGTGTAGGATGCTCACTTTTGGGTGTAGGATACTTACTTTCAGGTGTAGGATGCTCACTTTCAGGTGTAGGATACTTACTTTCAGGGTATCACGGTCAAAAGACCGCGGCAACATCGCGCCACCCATAAGACCGCCGCAATAGTGTCGACAGGCTTATAAGACCGACTTGCCAATAAGACCGACAAGCTAATAAGACCGACGCAATAATGTCGACAGGCCAATAAGACCGACAGGCCAACCATCTAATCAGATTACTAGGAAGCTTCGCAAACGCTTTTTTTAGTCGCGTTGATGGATGAGCTTTTTTTTAAAGTTTTTTCTTTGCGTGGGATATCTTTACTTTTGCAAGTGCTTTGTTTTGCTGCCTACGCATTGTAGGTGATTGTTGTCAAGTTTCTATTGTTAATTGTCAAATGTTATTATGTACCGTAAAAACTTATATTAAAAGCTTTATTTCTATGGATTCTGGCAAACATTTTCAACTTAGTCTTTCAAAAGGTACTACATCACCATAACCTTAATGTCCATGTATATAATGAACGTTGTAGCCCCACCCGTTTTGTCAAAAATGGCCCAAATGGCACGAAAATATAGCACAATTTTTTTTTTTTTAATCTTAAAAGTACGATGTTCATGAGAAATATTTTTTTGATTGTACCCAAAAATAATACACCTCTAAGTTCAGAGATTTCGAAGGTCCCCTCAAATTTTCATCAAGATCGCATATGCCGTTTGCCCGGTAGAGAGCGAACAAACAGCCAAAAAACAAACAAACAAAAAACAAACAAACAAAAAAACACCCGAGCTAAATTTTTTGGGGGTCAGTGAAATTTAAGCCTTTGCTTCGCTCATCCAATTAGCCTGTCGACATGATTGACCTGTCGAGATTATAGGCGTGTCGAGATTTTTGGCCTGTCGAGATTATTGGTCTGTTGCGATTTTTGGCGTGTCTAGATATTTAGCCTGTCGACATTATTGGCCTGTCGAGATAATCGGCCTGTCGACATTATTGCGTCGAGATGGTTGGCCTGTCGGTCTTATTTCCCTATCTATCATATTGGCCTGTCGGTCTTATTGGCCTGTCGGTCTTATTGGCCAGTCGATCTTAATGGCCTGTCGATCATATGGGCGTCGACCTTGTTGCGGCGGTCTTACGGGCGGCGCGATTGTTTCCGCGGTCTAATGGGCGGTTACCATAATAACAATTAACAATTAACAATAGAAACTTGACAACAATCGCTTAGGCCCTACAATGCATTTAATAAAGCTCTTTCAAAGGAAAAGTGGTCCTACGCAATCTAAAAACTTACAAAAAAGCTCATCCATCAACGCTGCGGGACTTAAGCGTTTTCCTATTATTAATTTTAACATCTAGCCTATGCCATATTTTAACGTAACCAAAAGGCAAAGATTGATACAGGTTGGTCAGCCGAAGCTATGCAGATGCCGCTCCCCACAGAAATACTACTGTAGCTTCAACGTAAATGGACAAGTTATTTGTTATCACCAAAGAGTGGCCATACAGTGATAAAATTTAAAAAGACGAGTCTTGAACTTGAATTTAAAAATGCACCGCCGTCTGGACGTTAAAATGCGGCACATCCAAACGGCGGTGGTTGAGAATGATTTAAGCACCGCCTGCTCGAATGGGATGGACCCAAATAGACTGCCTGTTTTGTGAGCCAACCATCGAGCTTATATTGGGGTAGGGAGACGGGCTAGTTGGCCACGTTTTTACAGTTGGAATTTTAGCAAGGAATCTAATTAAGAAATGATTGATATCTTTCTGTAATCATTTCTTCTATCTTTGATGCACTTAAAAAAAATACTTCAATTTTTAGTTACTTAGTTTAATACAATAAACAACAAAAATAACTTGGAAAGTGAATTGGCCAACCTGCCCCGTGTCAGGGGTTGATTGGCCCAGTACATGGGGCTGGTTGGCCCAGTACATAAGAATAGTTATTTTTGTTGTTTATTGTATATTTTAAAATGCTGAAGGATTTTTTTGAAGGCAACGCAGATTGAAGAAATGATTACAGAAAGAAAGAAATCATTTATTTCATTAGATTCCTTCCTAAAATTCTAAATGTAATAACGTGGCCAACCAGCCCCGGTCTCCCTAGGTCTGTATCAGAAATTCCACTTAACCTGCAAAGTGAATGGGTGGGCCAACCAGCCCCATCACGCATTTATACATATTGTTTGCGTTTGTATTAGATCCTACAGTTTAATTATGTTTTCAATACTAAATATACAATCCCTAATGGATATTGTACAATTAAATTATTTACTTTAGTATAAATTATTGAAAACGGAGTGGTTTATAATGAAATACGTAGCTTGGTTAAAAGTTACAAAACCAGCTGTCAAAAATTCATTTTGCTCTCAGACACAGTGCTGTAAAACTAGGTCTTGAAATTTTCACAGCCATCTCAAGTAGTGAACACGCATGTTCAATTCAAATTTGGCGGCAACAGCCTTTTAGATATCGAGATCTGTCTGGTGGGCCATTGATATTAAAATAGGATGTCATGGGGGCCAACCAACACTTGGGCCAACAGGCCCCCCCCAAATTGTTGGAGCCAACATTGGTCCATG
>JAMZAV010003514.1:0-63291 GCA_024449915.1 Sweltsa coloradensis
GGGAAACTTAGGCCCATAATAGTTATGTTTTTTTTTTATAGGCCTAGGCCTACATCACAGCTTGGGCCAAATCAAAGCTGAATTAGTAAAACAATTTAGTTTCACAAAGTGCTAAGAAAAGTAAAGTGAAGTAAATTTTTATTTGCCAGTCGATTCGTACAAGATCCCAATATAGGCTCGTCATGTTTTGGTACTAAAAACTTAGCTAATGCTAAGTATTTAAGATGAGTTAAATAAATAATGTATATATTCAATATAGAAATACCTTATGATTAGGTAGAGCGTATGCTAGACCCTTATTAATTGGCATTGGTCACAACATAACCTATAATATGCCTACCCTTACCTTGTCAGAATATTGATCTACAACGTCATCGACAAACTTTTTACAACATTCTACTCCTTTTGGGTTTCCCACTGTGAAACATTCGTAATATACCAAGATCATCTTCATCGTCTTCGTCATCGTTTAAGAGGTGACTTAAAAAAAAACTTCATTGCAGCTTTGAGCTTTTTTCGCTCCATTTTTCAAATGATTTCAATGACCGGAGGGGCTTTTCTTCGTTCGGAAACTGCAATGAAATCCAGCAAATCCGGTTCAAACTGTCACGTAAATAGGTTCGATCCGATCCGATCGTTTCCCGGGGTTTCCGAAAACACCCACAGACTTCCGAGTTTCCAGCCGTCAGCCGTGTAGGCCTACATGTTGGCCTCCCATAACAACCTAACCTTTTTTACATTGGTGGGGTGGACAGTCCTGTCAAATACTGCGCTAGGGGCCTAGGGCCCAGGCGTAGTAAGTCCCTATTATTTTCTGTAGGGCCAATTACGACCAGTCATATCACAAGTGTTAGGCCTAGTCAATTTAAGTTCGGCAGGTAGGAGTAGTAGTATAGAATAGTACAGTAGAATAGGGGCTTTGATGCTTAGCTTAGCCTAGATCGCAGGGCCTCCTCTAACCTTACTTTTCGCATTAGTATTCGGTTCTAGGGCTTGGTGTGGCCTAGGCTATCCCGACACACATAATGGATGGGTCTAGGGCCTACACAATGGCCTTTGACCCGCAGTTAATTTCCCATGTCATCCCTATTAGGACCAGCTAAGGTGCTGTTCTCACATTGCGATATATGCTTTTGATGAATGCGGATGGGATAGTGCATGTCATTTGTCAACCTGAGAAAGATTGGCCTAGCATGGGCTAGCCTAGCTACTCATCATTTTGTCAAAGCTTGTCTACAGTGCCCCAGTCTGTAGGCCCTTATCTTGCTCGGAGAACTTATCCAACTCCCAAGCCTTGCCCTACAGTTACATTAGTTCGACCAAACCCCAGGCCGTGAGCAAGGATCAAACTTCGGACCTGAACGCAAACCTTATGACCCACTACGGACAGCTATTCTCTGTTACCGGTACACATAAAAAAATCTCTACCTCCTCAATCAACAAACACTGAATCACGTACATGTAATTCAAGAGGAAAAACCAATATGACAGACCCAGGTTCGATACCCGGCTGAGATAAATAAATTTAATTTTCAATTTTTTTCCAACTATTTTAAATCTGAATACTTGGTAATTTAAAACTTGTACCTTCCATATTTAATGCTAAACAAGGTACCGTAGGTGATTGGCGGGAAAACACTGAAGTGAATGGTGCTAAAGAATGCAGCTTCAACTTTTCAAGCACTATGTAGTTGTAATGTTTAATCATGTGTAGTAACATTTCTTTAAAATATGTACCCACCTAGGCCTATGTACAGTAAGTATAGGCTTGACAGCTATCTACAGTAGACGGAAACCTAGGTAGGCCTACTGTATTAGGTAGGCTCCCTTATATTTTTGCTTGGATGTTTTTTTAATATTATTGTATTAAAAACAGAAACATTGTATTGATTTTAACAAAGACATTTTTTGATTTTGTAGTATGCCTGCAAGAGGTCCAGCTTATAAACTATAAAATATAAGCACAATTATTCTAGACCTCAAAATAGTTGCTAGTTATGTAGGCCTACACATTTATAATAAATCTGCTTTCATTGACATTTGCTCCTACTTCCTCTACAACCAAATTGATCTTCTTTTAGTATGGCAACCACTTTAATCAATAGGATATTAAAATATGTATTTAAAAAAACCTCTCCCCTAGATTAAAAAATGTAAATTCTGTCCTTCACAAGGAAAGTGAAGCCAAAATTATATAAAGATGTAATTTCTAACCAAATTTAATTGCATTTCAGTGAAACACTACACAAAATTGTCTGTGTAGGGCCTAAATGATAATAGAAGAGGCATTATATTTACAGTCTGAGGCACTTGTGTAGATGTGTTCATGTGACACACACACACACCACAACACACATGCTAATTATTTTGAATTGAAAAACAAAAATGCCTTGTTTCTGTAGAACTAGTTTCAAATTTCCCTTATAAAAAGTATAAAAAGAAAAAGTTTTTTATTTTACACTTTTATGCTGGCTACAGACCCAAATTTGGGGAAACAATTAGTGTAGTTTGTCTGAGAAAGTGCCATTACCCATACAAATGCTGAATCCTGATTTTTGGGAAAAACAGTTTGACACCATGGTAGCTGCTTATTTGTTAACTAGGCCTACACTACTGTGTTCACTTTATCCTTCCTAGTATACCTTCCCAAATGGTGGGCTAATAGAAACATGGCCAATCAACATATCTGCAAGGGAAGTCTTTTCTCCCAATGTTTGAAGGCTGTAAGGGATGGCAATTGTATTTTTCCCTTGGAAATCGAAGTATAAAACTTTGCATACAAAACATAGGGTTGTGCAAGAAGACCTACTGTCTTTCTACATCCAATTAAACATACCAAATAATAATAAAGCTTTTTTTCTGGATGGTCAGGGATTGTATAAAACTTGAAAAATCATTTGGGCTTGGAAATTGAAACCCAAAGGCTAATATTATGCAATGAATTAAAAATAATACACAGACATTTTTTTTTTATATTTTTTTTAATTTATTATTTATACTTATTATTATTATTATTATTATTATTTTTATTATTATTATTATTATATTATTATTATTATTATTATTATCACTACCGGTATTACCATTATTATTATTATTTTTATTTTTATTTTATTGGATGTAATTCATACAAACTCGGTTATAACCGGAGCAACATGTGTACGGACTTACGTCAAGTACTTCCATGTGTACCTATTACATCATTATCACTTTTGTCTTAACTCTAACTAAAATAAGTCATTTATAAATTGGTTAATATTGTTGTAGATGATGTTTTCTTTTTGCTGTGTACGGTCCTGGCGATTTCTCGTCGCCATCCTAGCATTTTCTTTTTCGGACTATGGGAAACCATGAAAACCATGTCAGGATGGAAGCTGTCTCGAAATCCGAAGTATCATTCTTAGTTTAGAAATTTACGAACTATTCTACACGTGTTGAGTATTACTGCCTTTTGAGTCTCGATGTATACATTGGGTTGAAGATCTAGTTGTTTAATGCTTTCATGTAGCTTCTTCGGTTTTGATGCCATTAGCCGATATCACGTATGGGATTGTATTTACCTTTTTCTGTTTCCACATCTTCTTGATCTCAATTTCAAGTTCACTATACTTGTCAATTTTTTTCTTCCATGTAGTCTCGACGTTATGGCAAAATTGGGATAGCAAGTCGATAAGGTAGTTTCTTTTTTCTTCTTGTCAATTATTATTAAATCCGGTCTGTTGTGATGTATCGTTTGGTCTGTTATAACTGTGCGGTCGTAATATAATTTGTAATCTTTACTATCTAGTACTTTCTCTGGGTTTTTATTTGTAGTAAGGTGTGTGTGTGTCAATGAGGTTGTACTTGATTGCTAGTTTTTGATGAATAATGTTAGCTACTTGGTTATGTCTGTAGAGGTAATCTGTTTGACATAGTGACTTGCACCCGGATATGATGTGTTCGATTGTTTCACCACTTTTCACTACATTTTCTACATTGATCGTTTACTGTCGCATCTTGTATTATGTATTTTTATAATTGTTCGTCGCAATCACTCTGTCTTTTAATAGCCATCATAAAACCTTCGTTTCCCCCAAATAGTTCCCCGTTGTTTAACCACCTATTTTATGCTTTAATATCTACGTGACCTTTGTGTAGTTTATCAAAAATGTCTCTTGTGTAGGGTCTTTTCTGAGAGACGTAACTCTTTTTAAGCGTCAGTTATGAGTTTCCCTTTAGATTTACATTTTCGTTTGCTAGATGAGTGGAGTTAATGATTTGTCAGCTAGCACCACAGCCCTATGTATTGTGGATTGGTTGCTCTTTGTAAAAAAAATATTTTCTTAAAATGTCTATTTGTTTATAATATAAGTTGTTCAGATCAATTAGGCCCCGTCCTCCTTTTTCTCTTGGAAGTGTCAATCTCTCTATTGCTGATTTAGGATGATGTATTCTGTGTTTGGTAAGTGTAGTACAAGTTAATATTTCAACGCGTGGATGTCTGTCTGCGTCCATTTAATGATTCCGAATGAATATGTCAGTACTGGTACAGCATATGTATTTATTGCTGTGATCTTGTTTTTACCGTTTAGTCGTCTTGAGGATAGACTTTAGTCGTTTCTTGTAGTATCTATCAATTTTGCTTTCATAACTTTATGTTCAATTCTGGCAGCTTGTGAGAATCTAAATATTTGTATACCCTCGTTTCGTCCATTATTCCAATCCCATTTCCATATCTAGCTGGAAAATCTTCTGCTTGTGTAACCTTACCCTTTTCGATATGTAGCGTCTTTCATTTGTTACTCCAAACTCCATGCAGATATCTTGACTAAATTCTAATGTTGTATTGACTAGACTGTTAGTTGAGCAAAATTTGATGCATACAATTCAGGTCATCCATGTAGAATAGGTGGGAAATTGTGTGACATACCACATTATTGTCCTTAATTTAAATCCGTATGTCGATTCGTTAAGCATATGTGACAGTGGGTTAATGACAGACAAAACCCTAATGCACTTAATGAGTCACCTTGGAAAATGCCACGTTTAATTTGTATTGGATTGTAGTTATTCTGTGGTTTTTCATATTTAGTTTTAGTGTTGTTCTCCATGTCTCCCTTACTGTCTTCAAAAAGTTTACAATTATGGGTTGATTTTATAATTTTGTAAATCTGAATAAAGCCATGTGTGTGGTGTTGAGTCAAAGGCTTTTTAGTAGTCAATGTAGTTTACGTGAAAATTCCTTTTCTTATTTTGTGCCTGATTCATTACAGTAGAGTCAATAAAAAAGTTTTTCTTTTCATCCCTGTGAGTTCTTACAGCATCCTTTTTGTTCCTCGGCCATGATATTGTGTTCTTCGCAATGATTATATACTTTATTTGATGCAAAGAAATCAAATTTTATATATAGTGGAAGACATGTAATTGGCCGATATTTACTTGGGTTCTTTGTGTCATTGTCCTTTGGTTTGAGAAAGGTTACTCCTCAGGTAAAGAATTCGGGTATTCTTTTAAATCCATTTATAAACTCGTTGAGACATTTTCTAATTTGATTGTGGAGTAGTATTGAATTTTTATACCAAAAATTTGAAAATTATCAAATTACCTGGTGCTTTCCAGCTATGTGTAGCACTGATTGTCGACTTTAATTCAAACAATTTGTTATACCCTTTGAATCTCATCTCATTTTTATTATTTTTTATTATTTATTATTAATTTATTTATTTATTTATTATTATTATATTATATTATTATATTATTATTATTATTATTATTATATTATTATTATTTTTATTATTATTATTATTATTATTATTATTATTATATTATTATGCTTATTATATTTTTATCATTTTATTACGAAGGCTACGATATGAATTTACGTCATGTTGGTACGTATTTGAATTTACCGCTTTTTTTATTTTTTCACTGCCTTGCAATGATTTTTATTTTCGATTTAACGCTGTGAACATGGCTGTGAAGGTACGATAATTTTATCGACGTACAATAATATGTACGTCGATAATTATTATCGTACGTCGATAAAGAAGTTTTCTAGTAGAAATCGCTTTCTATAGAGAACGTTAGCTATGTAGTTACGTAATCGCAAAAGTTATCAATTGTAGCTACAATAGATAACTTTTGCGATCACGTATCTACATAGCTAACGTTCTCTATAGAAAGCGATTTCTACTAGAAAACTTCTTTATCGACGTACGATAATAATTATCGACGTACATATCATTGTACGTCGATAAATTATCGTACCTTCACAGCCATGTTCACAGCGTTAATCGCAAATAAAAATCATTGCAAGGCAGTGAAAAAATGAAAAAAGCGGTAAATTCAAATACGTACCAGCATGACGTAAATTCATATCGTAGCCTACGTAATAAAATGATAAAAATATAATAATAATAATAATAATAATAATAAAAAAATAATAATAATAATAATAATAAAAATAATAAAAATGGTAAAAATAACGAAAATGATAATAATGATAAAAAAATAATAATAATAATAACTATAAATAATAAATTAAAAAAAAAAAAAAAATGTCTGTGTATTATTATTAATTCATTGCATAATAGTAGCTTTGGTTACAATTTACAAGCCAACTGATTTTTCAAGTTTATACAATCCCTAACCATCCAGAGAAAAGCTTTATTATTATTAGGTACAGTATGTTTAATTGGATGGAGAAAGACAGTAGGTCTTCTTGCACAACCCTATGTTTTGTATGCAAAGTTCATACTTCGATTTCCAAGGCAAAAAATACAATGCCATCCCTGACAGCCTACAAACATTGTAGAAAAAAGACTTCTCTTGCAGATATGTTGATTGGCCATGTTTCTATTACCCCACCATTTGGGAAGGTATACTAGGAAGGATAAAGTGAACACAGATAGTGTAGGCCTAAGTTAACAAATAAGCAGCTACCAGTGGTGTCAAACTGTTTTCAAATATCTGGATTCAGCATTTGTATGGGTATAAATGGCACTTTCTCAGAAAAACTACACTAATTGTTTTCCAATTTGGGTCTGTAGCAAGCATAAAAGTGTAAAATAAAAAAAACTTGTCTTATTATACTTTTTATAAGGGAAATGTTTGAAATAGTTCTACAGAAACAAGGCATTTTTGTTTACAATTCAAATAATTAGCATGTGGTGTGTGTCACATGAACACATCTACACAAGTGCCTCACAGACTGTATAAATATATTGCCTCTTCTATTATCATTTAGGCCCTACACAGACAATTTTGTGTAGTGTTTTACTGAAATGCAATTAAAATTTGGTTAGAAATTACTTTCTTTATATAATTTTGGCTTCACTCCTTGTGAAGGGCAGAATTTACATTTTAAATCTAGGGGAGAGGTGTTTTTTAAATACATATTTAATATCCTATTGATTAATGTGGTTGCCATACTAAAAGAAGATCAATATGGTTGTAGAGGAAGTAGGAGCAAAATGTCAATGATGCAGATTTATTAGAAATGTGGTAGGCCTACATAACTAGCTACTATTTTGAGGTCTAGAATAATTGTGCTTATATTTTATAGTTTATAAGCATGGACCTCTTGCAGGCATACTACAAAATCAAATAGTGTCTTTGTTAAAATCAATACAATGTTTCTGTTTTAATACAATAATATTAAAAAATACATCCAAGCAAAAATATAAGTAGGGCCTACCTAATACAGTAGGCCTACCTAGGTACCGTCTACTGTAGATAGCTGTCAAGCCTATACTTACTGTACATAGGCCTAGGTGGGTACATATTTTAAAGAAATGTTACTACACATAGGATTAAACATTACAACTACATAGTGCTTGAAAAGTTGAAAGCTGCATTCTTTAGCACCATTCACTTCAGTGTTTCTCTGCCAATCACCTACGGTACCTTGTTTAGCATTAAATATGGAAGGTACAAGTTAAGTTACCAAGTATTCAGATTTAAAATAGTTGGAAATAAATTGAAAAATTAAATCATTTATCTCAGCGCGGTATCGAACCTGGGTCTGTCATATTGGTCTTGATTACATGTAGGGCCTCGCCTACGTGATTCAGTGTTTGTTGATTGAGTAGGTAGAGATTCTTTATGTGTAGGCCTACCGGTAACAAGAATAGCTGTCCGTAGTGGATCATAAGGTTTGCGTGCAGGTCCGAAGTTTGATCCTTGCTCACGGCCTGGGGTTTGGTCGAACTAATGTAACTGTAGGGCAAGGCTTGGGATAAGTTCTCCGAGCAGATAAGGGCCTACAGACTAGGGGCACTGTTAGACTAGCTTAGGGCAAGTGATGAGTTAGCTAGGCTAGCCTATGCTAGGCCAATCCTTCTCAGGTTGACAAATGACATGCACTATCCTATCGCATTCATCACAAAGCATATATCGCAATATGAGAACAGCACCTAGCTGGTCTTACATAGGGATGACATGAAATTAACTGCGGGTCAAAGGCCATTGTGTAGGCCCTAGACCCATCCATTATGTGTGTCGGCATAGCCTACACCAAGCCCTAGAACCGAATACTAATGCGAAAAGTAAGGTTAGAGGAGCCCTGCGATCTAGGCTAAGCTAAGCATCAAAGCCTCTATTCTACTGTACTATTCTATACTACTACTCCTACATGCCGGGCTTAAATTGACTAGGCCTAACACTTGTGATATAACTGGTCTTAATTGGCCCTACAGAAAATAATAGGGACTTACTACGCCTGGGCCCTAGGCCCCTAGCGCAGTATTTGACAGGACTGTCACCCACCAAGTAAAGAAGGTTAGGTTGTTATGCAGGCCAACATGTAGGCCTACACGGCTGACGGCTGGAAACTCGGAAGGCTGTAGCAGCTGTGCCAAGAGGAGGCAAATTCAAAATAGTCCTTATGAATTACATATTTTCGTACGGGCGTATGGATGCCGGCTACACGGTGGACTAGAGCCTTGTAATCTAGCCTTCATGGTAAGCTTACGCACAGTATGGGGCTAGGCCTTACATACGCCTTCGACAAACTGAGCAATTTGAAGATTATTTGATAAAGTTATTGAAAACCTAGATGTTTATTATTGTCTGCATACCTTGTTATGTGATCTACGTGTAACAAATAACATCTAAAGTGCATCATATTATTGTTATTAAATATAAAAGAGCTGAGGCGGTATTGATATGAAACAAGTCCGCCATTTGTAATTTGAGCTTTCTATAGGTGACAACTCGTAACGCGATCTCCTTTGCTCACGCTAAATATTTGTCACTGTAGTTATCGTTGTCTATAGAGAAGTGATGTCACGAGTTACGTGGTCGGACTTTAGGATAGTTGTCACAGAATTGAGGATAACGATAGAGAGCTCATGAGCTTTCTATAGAAATCGATTTCTACAAGCTTACATGATCGCACTGCAGGTTTAATAGCTGTTTTCAAAGTTTGCCTAGCACCCATCGGCAAAACCAAATTAATGTGATTGAAATTAATCTTCAAATCTACATTTCATAGAACTAGGAAAACGCTAAAGTCCCGCCGCGTTGATGGATGAGCGTTTTTTTTGTAAATTTTTTTTGCGTTTTGTGCGTTTGTTTTTCACTTTTCCTTTGCAAGTGCTTTTTGAATGCATTGTGGAGGTGATTGTTGTCAAGTTTCTATTGTTATTGTTAATTGGTATTATAAACTTCAAAAAACTCATATTAAAACCTTTATTTCTGTAGATTCTGACTAATTTTTTCAACTTTTTCTTTCAAAAGGTACTACATCACCATAACCTTAATGTCCATGTGAAATCTGAACGTTGTAGCCCTACCCGTTTGGTCAGAATCGGCCCAAATGTGACGAAAATATCGCACTAAAAATTGAAAAAACTAATATTAAAACCTTTATTTCTATGGATTCTAGCTAACTTTTGCATACTTTTCTTTCAAAAGGTACTGGACATCACCACAATCTTAATGTCGCATGTGAAATATGAACGTTGTAGCCCCACCCGTTTAGTCAGAATCGGCCCAAATGTCACGAAAATATCGCACTAAAATCGAAAAAAAATCGTAAAAGTACGATATTTATGAGAAATATTCTTCGATTGTACCCAAAAACAATACACCTCTAAGTTCAGAGAAAACGAAGGTCCGGTCAAATTTTCATCAAGATCTCGTATGCCGTTTTCCGCTGGAATCAAACGAACAAACAGACGGGAAAAAAAAAAAAAAAAAAAAAAAAAAAAAAAAAAAAAAACACCCGAGCTAAATTTTTGGGGGGTCAGTGAAATTGAAGTCTTCGCTTCCGCTCGCTACGCTCGCTCGCTCATCCAATAATAATGATTAAATAATGAATATAAACAATATTTTACATTAAAGTAGTAAAAAATTGTACATTATTGCCCCCCAACGATGCCCTGGGGGGAGCTGACATTTTGGGGTATTTTAACTGTCTCCGACCCAAAACCCAAAAACAAAACCTACTTGCTTGGAAACACAGTTTTATTTTTCCCCAATAGGTTTTGCCTACTCCGGGTTTTCCCCTTAAAAACCTGATTTTCAGGAACTAGCAAAGGGATAGACTCTTTTAAATTTCCCAAAAATGCAATTTTTTAAAGGGGATAGGGTAAAGGGGAAAATTTTCTTCTAAAGCTATGTAGCCCTTTTTCTGTATTTTGTAAAATTTTCTGTAAAATAACAAAAAAATCCTCTATCTCATTTTTTCCCCACGAAACGTATTTGGGGTTTTCGTCTTTTGTGTGGTTTTTAAATTACGTTATGGAATTTTGACAAAAATGCCCAAGGGCCCAGTTTTGTAAAGTAGAAGACCCCCTGTTGAAAACCCCGCCCCTAGGTCTTCTCATTTAGTCTTGAGTGAAGCGCCCGGATCTTCCAATACCACGAGGTGAAGATTGTACGGGTTTTTAAACCCCCTGAAGCCTTTACCCGATGTGTTCTGTAACCCCCCCCCCCCCCCCCTCGGGAAATTTTTTGGTAACAATTTCAAAAACGTTTCAAATGCCTTTCTCGCTTTCTGTGCCCTCAACGGGCCCAAAATAAAGCAAATCCCCGCCTGGGGAAGGCAATCAAAGCTATTTATTTTTAAATTAAAAAAGTAAAGGGATGAATAAACTTTTCGATTTTTTAGAAAAGGAAAAGAAATTAAAAATTTTTTATAAAACACCGGGAATTTTTTTTAATTCACCCTTTCAAAACAATAGCTTCAATTGTATTTTACTGTGGGCCCTTTTGTTGATGATGCATTGATTCCCTTTCGAAAAAATAATTAACCCTTTTCAAAGCCAGAGGTTATATAGCCCCCCCCTTGTAAAAAAAAAATTTAATTAAAAAATTTAAAAATTTGTTTTTTCCAAGGGGCCCTTTTTTGGGGGTTTCGGGTGATAAATACTCCGGGAAAAGTGTTTTTTTAAATTTTTCTTCATCTCATATGTAAAATTTTTAAAAAGAACGAATTGTTAAAATGGGAAAAAAGCCTACAAGTTTTGTCAAATTTTTTTATTACAGTGGACTGGTTTCTCAACCCGGGCCCATTTCATACGGTTTAACACTAGGACGGTATCATAGCCATTCGAAAGAAATTAATTGCCCGAGAACCAAATTTAGCATCGCCCCAAAAAATAAATTTTTCGAGCAATAAAAGGGGTCTAAAAAACTTTGAAAACAAATGACCCCTGCACAATCTCGACCAGAAAAATTAAAATTAAGGAAAATTTTTTGTCTAATTAAAACATCAAGAAGCCCTTTATTTTCCCTTTTGGGCGAATTTAATTCAGGAACACTACTAAAACCCCCAAAAATTTTAAAAAATAGAAATATGTGTCAAAATAATTATTTTGCCCCTTATTTTTTTTTGTTTTTAAAAAGTCGTAATAAAGCATAGCTTTCCCCGAATTAAATTGGCCCAAAATTATTGTAAAAACATGGGGGCATGTTGACTTGGGATTTCAGTAAGGTTTGACGTTGGGAACAAAATTTTCCGATAATTTATTTAAAGATTTATGATTTGGTAATTTTTCCATTTTTTCCTTTTTTCCCTACATAAGAAACTTTTTGGGATGTTAAAACCCTTTTTACTGATTTGTCTGGCCACTTTTAAAATTCGACCATTGCAATTTTTTTTTTATGACAATTATTTGTAAAAAAACAATTATTTTAAAATTATAACGACTAACTTTATCATTCTCCCCCAAAGCCCAAAAATACATACCGTAGGTTAAAGAGACTGGCCCTTTTAAAACTGTAAAAATTGCTAAAAATTTAAAAATTTTAAAAATCTAAATATTAAATTTGCAGGGCCGGGGTTTGTTACGAAAGCCCAAAAATGTTGATATTTTGATTTAAACTACTAAGGGAAAAAGCTTAAGTCCCCGCCGGGGGTTGTTGGATGAGCTAAATTGGGTATTGAGCTGCCCCCCTGTTTCTACGGCCCGGAAATTTTTTTTAGGTTCTGTGAAAAAAATCATCACTGTTGAAGATTTTTTAAAAAAAAAAATTTAAAAGAAAAAAATAAAAAAAAACTTTATTTTTAATTTTTAGGGAATCGTAATTTAAAAACCCACAAAAAAAACGTAAAATACCGAATTTTTCATTTAAAAAATAAGATTCGATTGCGCTCCCAAAATTTTATTAAAGAATTAAATTTAAATTTTGAAATTTTAAAAGGTTCTGTGAAAAAATCAACTTACAATTGGATAAAAATGGTTTCGGGGTTATAAAGGCAAAAAAAATTTTAAAAAAAAAGAAAGTCCCGTAAAATTTCGAAATTTTCATGAGAAAAATGTTTCGAAATTTAGCCCCAAAAATTTTCCCCACGAATAACTAATTCATAAAAAAAATTTAAAGGGTTTTGGTTAAAAATCTAAATTTGGGCTAACATGAAGGTGTTATAAATAGAAGCAATTTTTCAAAAAAAGAAAAAAATCCCTCAAATTGCGTTTTTTAAGGAAATAAATTTTTTGATTGGGCTTAAAAAGTAGCATTTCTAAGTTCAGGAAGGGGTTTTAAAAGGGCCCCCATAAAAATTTTTTATCGCCCCCTTTTAGTATCGGTTTTGCCGGAAAACGTTGCGGAACCAAACCACGAAAAAAAAAAAAAAGAAAAAAAACATTTTGGATTTTTTTCTTCAGTGTTTTGAAATGGGAAACTTCGCCTTCGCTCATCCCAAAAATTTTGTCAAAAAAAAGCCGGTATAAGTTTGGGTTTTGCACGTAATACTAATTGGCCCAAGTATCCATTTTTTTAAATTTTACTCGTTTGCTTGTTTTGAAAAAGGCCCAAAAACATTTATTGACAAATCATTTAAAAAATTCATTACTAATAAAAAACCCACTTTTGCACATATTGTGAATATTTTTTTGCCCCATTACACCCTTAAAACCAATTTTTTAAACCCAAATCTGACTTTTTATTAGCAAATTTCTAAAAACCCCAAATTTTTTTTGTAAACCCCTTTTTTTTCTATTAAAAATACATTAAAACCCTTTTAAGCCTTTGTACGACTTTAAATTGAAAATTTCCAAAAGAACTAGGAAATGCCTTAAGTCCCCCCGCGTTGATGGATGAGCTTTTTTTGGAAAATTTTTAAATTTTGCCCCTAGGGCCACTTTTCCCTTTGCAAATGCCCCTTTTTTAAGGGCCCCTTGTAGGTTATTTTTTGTAAATTTTTTCTATTGTTACTTGTTAATTGTTTATTAAGGGAAACCCCAACAAACTTATATTTAAAAAATTTTTTTTTCTGGGGTTCTGGCCCAACTTTTTTAACCCCTTTTTTTTTTCAAAAACCCCAAAACCATACCATAACCTTAATGTCCATGTGAAAAAATTAACGTTGTAGCCCCACCCTTTGTCGATCGGCCCAATGTACGAAATTCGCACTAAAAATCGAAAAAAATCATAAAAGTCCTAATCATGGAATATTCTTCGATTGTACCCAAAACGTTCAGTCTAAGTTCAAGAAACAAAGTCCCCTCCATTTTCATCAAGATCGCATATGCCGTTCCCGGTAGGGCGAACAAAGCAAAAATACAAAAAAAAAAGAACACCGAGTTATTTTTGGGGTCTGAATGGAGTCTCGCTTGTCATGAACAAATTAGTATAAAAACGGTAATCCCGCCGCGTTGATGAGGGCTTTTAAAGTTTTTAGTTTGTGTGGAATATCTTTACTTTTGCAGTGCTTTTTTTGCTACCTACGGATTTTGGTGATTGTTGTCAAGTTTCTTTTGTTTCTTCATTGGGAAGATTACCGTAAAAACTTAATTAAAAGCTTATTTTTATGGATTCTGGCTTACGTTTCCAACTTTTTTTCCAAAAAGTACTACTCATTATGTCCATGTATATATACTTTGTAGCCCCACCCGTTTGGTCAGAATTGGCCCAAATGTCACAAAATATCGCACAAAAAATCAAAAACTTATATTAAAAGCTTTATTTCTAAGATTATGGCTAATTTTTTCAACTTTTTCTTTCAAAAGGTAACTACATTACCATAACCTTAATGTCCATGTATAAAAATGAACGTTGAAGCCCCACCCGTTTGGTCAGAATCGACTTAAATGTCACTAAACTGGGAAAAACGCTAAATCCCGCCGCGTTGATGGATGAGCTTTTAAAGTTTTTAGTTTGCGGGGATATTTTTTACTTTTGCAAGTGCTTTGTTTTGCTGCCAAACCATTGTAGGTGAATGTTGTCAGTTTCTTTTGTTTCTTTTCAATTGGTATTATTTACCGAAAAAAACTTATATTAAAAGCTTTATTTCTATGGATTCTGCCTATTTTTTTAAACTTTTTCTTTCAAAAGGTACTACATCACCATAACCTTAATGTCCATGTATATATGAACGTGTAGCCCCACCCGTTTGGTCAGAATTGGCCCAAAGGGCCGAAATATCACACACAAAATCTAAAAACTTATATTAAAAGCTTTATTTCTATGGATTCGGGTTATTTTTTTCAACTTTTTCTTTAAAAAGGTACTACATCACCATAACCTTAATGTCCATGTATAATATGAACGATGTAGCCCCACCCGTTTTGGTCAGAATTGGCCCCAAAATGGCACGAAAATATCGCAAAAAAAATCTAAAAACTTATATTAAAAGCTTTATTTCTATAGATTCTGGCTAATTTTTTTCAACTTTTTCTTTTAAAAGCAATACATCATTATTACCTTAATGTCCATGTGAAATTTTAAAACATTGTAGCCCCCCCCGTTTGGTCAGAATCGGCCCAAATGTCACGAAAATATTGCACTAAAAATCGAAAAAAATCGTTAAAAGTACGATATTCATGAGAAATATTTCTTCGATTGTACCCAAAAAAGTAGCAAGTCTAAGTTCAGAGATTTCGAAGGTCCTGTCAAATTTTCATCAAGATCGCATTGCCGTTTGCCCGGTAGAGAGCGAACAAACAGACAAAAATACAAAAAAAAAAAAACAAAAAACAAAAAAAAAACACCCGAGCTAAATTTTTTTGGAGGGTCTGTGAAATTGAAGTCTTCGCTTCGCTCATCCAAATATCGCACAAAAATCGAAAAAAATCGTAAAAATACGATATTCATGAGAAATATTTTCGATTGTAACCAAAACGTAGCAAGTCTAAGTTCAGAGATTTCGAAGGTCCTGTCAAATTTTCATCAAATCGCATATGCCGTTTTGCCCGGTAGAGAGCGAACAAACAGACAAAAACAAACAAAAAAAAAAAAAAAAAAATCACCGGAGGAAAATTTTTTGGGGGTCAGTGAAATTGAAGTCTTCGCTTCACTCGCTTCGCTCGCTACGCTCATCCAATCAAAGGAGATGAATATATGGGAATAAAAATGCATAACATTAAAATATGTGGAGTATATGCATCGTAGCGATTAGCACGGGCTTCGCCACAAGCTAGGTAAGCACGCAATTCTGTAGTGTAAATATGTGAAGGGCATATTATGAGGAATCGTCACGTGACTTCACAGCTAGTAGTCACGTGACTGCAAATCGTGCTGATGGACAAGCATTCTCATTTCGCAAGTTGACGTCTGCAGAACGGCGAAATAAATATCACGCTATTTGGACAAAACTTTAGAGAAATATTAATTAGCAAACATATCATTCCTTCTTATATAGTCCAGTTTAGAATCGAATTTCCGTTTGCATTTTGTTGAGACAGATTTTTATGATGGTTGGTTGTAGAGGGTTCACTAGTTAATGAGAAATCGCGAGTATAAATTTTTCTATGTTGGGTTCTTGAGCCAAATTTGGATTTTGTGATTTTTATACTTTTGGCGATAACTTCTCGAAATGGGTCGAAACGAAAAATTTCAAATTGCATTTTTCTTTGCGAATTCAATTGAAATCCGATAACATTAGTTAAATTTATGTTCTTGTTGAAATTTACAGTCAGTACCAAAAATTCAGATACCATGTGTTTATTTTTAAACAAAGTACGACTTACCGTTTAGGAAAATTTTTGCGAATTAATCTTTTGCGATCGTAATGTTTTGAATTGAAAACGAATTAATTGAGTGGTTTGCGGTTTTTGTATCTTTTAAAACTATGGTATATAACGGAGGTTCAGGAATGGTTTTGATTTTGATCTCTGCGATTTTATGCTGTTAAATCGAGTTTGCAATGTTGTTTTAAAAGGGTTGATATTGTACAAGAAGGCAGTGGGACTTTAGTAGATTAGAGTTATGGTTGAATCGTGTTAAATTAAAAACATATTTTGCAAAATTTTTACATGATACTCAACTAAACACCTAGTACGACTTAAATTTTCCCCACTCCTAGGCTTGTAAGATGTGAGTTTGTGTGGCAGATATGGGTAGTATTATAATAATGAACATCATTTCGTATTATTCTGATGATTAATGCAAACACTTTGAGCAAGCTGTAGATACACATATAATTTCTTAGTTGCGTCGCGATTTCTCTTACCAGTTGCGTTGGTGGATGAGCGTTTTCGGCCAAAATAGCCATAATAGCCTATGAAATTTGGCATTGATACCGAATGTTAGAATGATTTTTGAAACATGTTTTAAGTAGATACCATTAAATTGTTCCTTCTATGGTTAGTAAATTTTTCTTTAAACAATGAAAGTAACATGTACAAGCTTTAAAATTTCCAACTAGTGTTAAAGAAGAAGCTATTTTTTAAATTTTTTGGTTAGCAAACAAAATTGCCATGGTGCACTAAAACATATGTTTTAAAAAATGGGTATTCACCCGCTAAACTAAAAAAATGTAATTTAGGGTAACTAGTTATGAACCTACAAAGTGACAGAAAAACTATTGTGTCCATTCTTACCCGAAAAAAATCCCAAAACCGGGAAAAATTTTCGAGCTAGGTCCTATCGACAAAAAAACCAATAAGAATAACATGGGAACGGATTTTAAATGCCCGTGACCAGAGGATTTGGTCCAAAAAATTTTGGATATCATTGACGTACTCGTAAACCCTGTTTTGTAAGCCATCTACGTTTTGTTATGTAATTTGACCCAAGTGGTTTAGTGTTTTAATCAACATATGCTGATAACAAAAAATAGTGTTTTGGGGGGTGTTTGAGTTATATTTGTGCACATTTTCAAAACATATTTTGCCAAATGCCAATTTTAGATTGGTACTATGCAGACAAATGCTATATTACTATGTAAAACCAAAATAAGCAGTTGAAGCCGATTTAAGAATTCACCAAAATGCAAAATTTTACAAATTTCAGAATAAAAAAAAAGTAAATCACAGTTCCCAAGAATAAATTTTTTCAACGGTCATGTGAGTGAAGTATTATTTTTCTAGATTATATGGTGATTTTTTTTTTGAATTTTGAATTAAGTTTTTTATTGACAACGGGACTCAGGTCCCACAAGTGCAATATAATATTTTATGCAATATATAAAACATAGTAATACAATAACTAAAAAGCTAAAGCTAAAACAAACTAGACTGTACCAGGCCCTTGCATAGCTTTGTGAGTGTGTTTCTGTGAGTGTGAATGATTGTGTGTGTGAGTTGATGTATGTGTTAACTTAGTGATTACTTAGGTGTTTTGGATAGTGCAAGGAAAATCATTTTTTTGAAAGTTGTGGATGGGGGGTTGTGGATGTCAATATGTGTATCACTAGGAAAACGCTTAAGTCACCCCACGTTTGGGGATGAGCGTAATTGGTGCATTGAGCAGCCATGTGTTATGCGGATTTTCTGTTGTTCTGTGGAACAATCATTACAAAGTTGAAGATTTTTAAAAAATTTAATTAAATTTTATCAAAATTATCTAAATTTCAAATTCTTTTGATAAATCGTAATTTAAAAAAAGAAAAAAAAATCGTAAATTGCGATTTTTATAAGAAAATTATTAAATTGCGTTGAATTTCACACGAATATGTTAATCTAAAAAATTAAGGTTCTATGACAAAATCATTACAATAGGATAAAGCATGTAGGTGTAATAAGTCAATGAATTGTTTTAAAAATCGAAAAAAATCGAAATGGCGATTTCATGAGAAATAATTTTCGATTGCCCCTAAAAAACGTGGCAGTTCTAAGTTCAGAAATTTCAAAGGGCCTCCACCAAAATTTCATTGCTATTGGAAAGTCTTGGTTTAGCCAAATCGTGCTGACAAAACACAAAAAATACAGAGAAAAAAAGAAAGAAAGGAAAAAAAAAAAACATTCCGGATTTTTTCTCCAGTGAAGTGAAATGGAATCTTTGCTTCGCTCGCTTCGCTCGCTAAGCTCATCCAATAAATGTCTATACGACTTCTGGATCCCCTAAAAAGTAAGTTTTTTTTCTAGTGCATTTATTTGGGAACATGGTAATTAATAAGTTCTAGGAGGTTGGTAATGTTAAGTAATTTACGATTTTGTACAGAAACACTGTAAAGTGAAAGGTAAATAGACCCTTTAAAGTGACGTTTTTCGTGAAAATAAACATTAATTTTAGTAAGAAAGTGTGTGGGTTTACCGTTACATATTTTATTTTTCCGAAAATGTCTGTTAGTTTTTGAATCAGATTTAGAAAGCGATGACAGTTCTGTAAAACCACAAAAAAATTAGAGTGCGATTTTTATGTGACATACTTGTACAAATTTCGTTCAAGAACATAGAAGGTTGACATTCGGAAACTTTTAAAAAGAGCCGCTGAGTCTGGCGCGGTGACGAGTTAAGCGCTCAGCTTTCTGTTTTTTTTCTTTTCAGGTAAACGGTTTTAAACACCGTTATCAATTTCCCAGTTACGTTATTAAAGAAAAAAATCTATGCTATCCAGTACCGGTACGCGTATTTCTTTTAAAATTAATTGATTTTGAATTAAAAATTAAAATTTAATTAGAATTAGAATTGCCCTAACCATAAGAGACCCCATTTAAGGCTATTGTACCGCCTCTAACCGATAATTTGAAAGTCAAAAGAAACATGTCTGAAAGTTTGCTGAATGAAAGAAGGCCTTTAAAATAACAGAAAAAAAATTGTGAATTTTTTTGGGCGGGACATAACCTCACCTTTTGGAAATTATATTTAGATTTTGGAAAAAAGGGTGTGAACTACAAGACTAGTTCAAAATTAAATTTAGAGAATGGGTTTCTGGACATAGTTTCTAAACACATTTAGCTATCCCTTGACTATACCCAAAAATTGTTTTTCTAAAAATAAAAGTTGGTTAACGAATTTTTTGTCAAAGGGTTTACAAAACTTCGTATTTGTACCGTTTGACAAAAAAATTCGTACACCAACTGTTATTTTCAGAAAAATATTTTACCTATAGTCAAGTTGTAGCTAAAGGTGTTTAGAAACTTTGTCCAAAAAACCGATTCTCTAAATTTAATTTTGTACTAGTCTTGTAGTTCACACTTTTGTCCAAAAATCTAAATTAAATTTCCAAAAGTGAGGTTATGTCCCACCCAAAAAAATTCACAATTTTTTTTTCTGTTATTTTAAAGGCCCTCTTTCATTCAGAAAACTTTTCAGACATGTTTCTTCGACTTTCAAACTATCTGAAAGAGGCGGTACAATAGCCTTAATGGCATCTACTTAATACATGTTTCAAAACATCATTCTACATTCGGATTCCAATGCCAAAACATAGGCTATTTTGCCAAAAAACGCTCATCCAACAACGCAACTGTTAAGAGAAATCGCGACGCAACTAAATAATAATATGTGTATACACAGCTGCTTTAAAATGTTTGCATTAATTCATCGAATAATACGTAAATATGTTCATTATTATAATGCTACCCATATCTGCCACACAAACTCCATCTCACAAGGCCTAGGAGTGGAATATTTAAGTCGTACTAGGTGTTTAGTTGAGTATTTATGAAAAAAATGTTTCAACAATGTTTTTAATTCAACCAAGATTCAAACCCTAACTCTAAACTACTAAAGTCCCACTGCCTTCTTGTACAATATCAACCTTCTAAAACAACATTGCAAACTCGATTTAAAGCATAAAATCGCAGAGATCAAATCAAAAAACCCTTCCTGAAAACCCCCGTTATATACCATAGTTTAAAAAATACAAAAAACCCCAAACCACTCAATTAATTCGTTTTTCAATTTAAAACATTACGATCGCAAATGATTAATTCGCAAAAATTTCCTAAGACGGTACAGGTCGTAATTTGTAAAAATAAACACATGGCATCTGAATTTTTTGGTACTGACTGTACATTTCAACAAGAACACAAATTTAAAATAATGTTTTTCTGATTTCAATTGAATTCGCAAAGAAAAATGCCAATTTGAAATTTTTCGTTTCGACCATTTCCGAGAAGTTATCGCCAAAAGTAAAAAAATCACCAAATCCAAATTTGGCTCCAAGAACCCCAACATAAAAAAAATAATATACTCGTGATTTCTCATCTACTAGTGACCCTCTACAACAATCAATCATAAAAAATCTGCTTTAAAAAATGCAAACGGAAATTCGATTCTAAACTGGACTATATAGAGATTATTTCGTTTTTTTACACTGCCGTTAGCTTCCCAGTAAACACAGACCTCCTAGGCTCCTAAGTCCCTTCTTTTTAGAGACTTATTGCATCCTTTTTAGGAGCTCCTAAAATGTACGTGAATAGTACAGACTAAGTACATTATAATAAGGCTCTCTTTAACGGGATTAACTAGGAAAACGCTAAAGTCCCGCCGCGTTGATGGATGAGCGTTTTATAGTTTTTAGTTTGCGTGGGATATCTTTACTTTTGCAAGTGCTTGTTTTGTTGCCTACGCATTGTAGGTGATTGTTGTCAGTTCGATTGTTTCTTGTCAATTGGTATTATTTACCGTAAAAAACTTTTATTAAAAGCTTTAAATTTCTATGGATTCTGGGTAACCTTTTTTTCAACTTTTTCTTTCAAAAGGAACTACATCACCATAAACCTTAATGTCCATGTATAATATGAACGTTGTAGCCCCCACCCGTTTGGTCAGAATTTTGGGCCCCAAAGGCGACGAAATATCGCACAAAAAATTAAAAAAACTTATATTAAAAGCTTTATTTCTATAGATTCTGGCTAACTTTTTTAACTTTTCTTTCAAAAGGTACTACATCACCATAACCTTAAAGTCCATGTATAATGTGAACGTTGTAGCCCCACCCTTTGGTCAGAATGGCCCATGTCACGAAAATATCGTACTAAAAATCGAAAAAAAAACGTAAAAGATTGATCGATTGTACCCAAAAACGTAGCAAGTCTAAGTTCAGAGATTTCGAAGGCCTGTCAAATTTTCATCAAGATCGCATATGCCGTTTGCCTGGTAGAGAGCGAACAAACAGACAAAAAAAAAAAAAAAAAAAAAAAACATCCGAGCTAAATTTTTTTGGGGGTCAGTGAAATTGAAGTCTTCGCTTAACTCGCTTCGCTCGCTACGCTCATCCAATAAAGTACATCTTGTTTTCATCCTTTTTAGGATCTGAATGATCTGACCAAACTTGTGTTAGATTTTGATTTGGCTCAAAGTTTAAAATGTTTACATTCTTTTTTCTTGTTCCACTTTTTAGTCATGAACAGAATTACGTTTAAATAGAAACTCTTTTTAAGGTACTTTTTGCATCCCTTTTAGGAGCTACTTAAAACTACTTAAAAGGTCCGCTTAAGTACATCCTAATAAGAACTTCTTTCAAGGCTCTCTTTTGCTTTTAGTTTGGTTAAGTCTGTAAACAATGTATACATATTTTTTTCTTGTTCTTTATTTAAGTTGTTAACAGACTTATGTATAAATAAATATGCCTTTTCAAAGACTTTTGCATCCTTTTTAGGAGCTCCTAAAAAGTACGTGTAAAGGCCCGCCTAAGTACGTCCTAGTAAGTCCTCCGTTTAAGGCTCTCTATTCACTTTAGTTTGTATAAGAACTTTATATATTCAGTGTATACATACCCTTTTCATGTTCTACCTTCAATGTCGTGAGCTGAAAATTAGCCTACGTTTAAATGGAAACTCCTATCTAAAGACTGTTGCATCTTTTTAAGGATGCTCCTAAAATTTACCCCTGAGTACATCCTTTTAGGAGCTCCCAAAAAGTACGTAAAACCCCCACCTCATTCCTCCTTTTAAGACCCTCCCCAGATTTTAGTTTGGATAATAAAAAATGTCCTGTACACAATTTATGTATTATTAAGCGAGCGAAGCAAGCGTTTCCATTTGACTCTGCCGGAAAAAATAGTCACTGTTTTTTTTTTGTTTTTTTTTTTTTTTTTGTATGTCTCGCGATAACGTTCGAACGGAGGCTCGGATCGAGTTGAAATTTTCACCATCCGCAAGCTTTTGTTCTCGATTGAATGCCATTAGTTTTGTGGCAAATCGTTCAAAAAGTTAAAAAGTTACATTAAAATTAATCGAAAATTTTTTTTTTCAAACTAAACCGGCGACAAAATCTGAGATAGCCAAATCATTTAGAATGTCCGTCCGGTCACGAATATGTTTAATTTTAGTTTGATCCGATAGTAGTGTAGATGGAAATTACATTATAAAAAAGTAACGTTGCCATGGCAACGAAAAGACGCGCGAAGTTTCTAATGCACGGCACCCAGAAGTAATCAAAATACTTTCGAGGAAGTAGTCTATTATTTGTCAACAAAGAGTTTAAATTGTTTTCCCAAGGAGTCAAGATCCTCTAGATGGCGGTGGATTTTAAAGTAAAGTACCTTGGCAATAATAAATAATACTGGAAACGCGAAACATCGTAAATTTTTAAATTTAAAAAATGTGCAGTTGTGGGTCTAGCTATAGCACGTGCCCCGCTTATCAACGCGTCCAACTGAGCGTTTCCTAGTTATTATTAAGCGAGCGAAGCGAGCGTTCCATTTGACTCTGCCGGAAAAATAGTCACTGTTTTTTTTTTTTTTTTTTTTTTTTTTTGTATGTTTTCGCGGAAACGTTCGAACGGAGGCTCGGATCGAGGTGTAAATTTTAACCATCCGCAAGCTTTTTTCTCGATTTAATTGCCATTAGTTTTTTTGCAAAAACGTTTAAAAGTTAA
This sequence comes from Sweltsa coloradensis, assembly GCA_024449915.1. Taxonomy (NCBI): domain Eukaryota; kingdom Metazoa; phylum Arthropoda; class Insecta; order Plecoptera; family Chloroperlidae; genus Sweltsa; species Sweltsa coloradensis. The sequence continues at coordinate 23,415 of JAMZAV010003514.1, forward strand.
AAAGTTACATTAAAGTTAATCGAAAGTTTTTTTTTCAAACTTAACGGCGACAAAATCTGAGATGGCCAAATCATTTAGAATGTCCGTCCCGGTCACGAATATGCTAATTTTTATTTTGATCCGATAAGTAGTGTAGATGGAAATTGCATTATAACAAAGTACGGTTACCATGGCAACGGAAAGTCGTGCAGCTTTTTTGGCTCATGATAGCGGTCGAACGGAGGCTCGGATCGGAGATGAAATTTTCACCATCCGCAAGCTTTAATCTCGATTGAATGCATTATTTGTGGCAAAATCGTTCAAAAAGTTAAAAAGTTACATTAAAGTTAATCGAAAGTTTTTTTCAAACTCAACCCGGGGACAAAATCTGAGATAGCCCAAAACATTTAGAATGTCCGTCCGGTCACGAATATGTTAATTTTATTTTGATCCGATAAGTAGTGTAGATGGGAAAATTTCATTATAACAAAAGTAACGTTGCCATGGCAACGAAAAGACGCGCGAAGTTTCTAATGCACTGCCACCTAGAATTAATCAAAAAACTTTCGAGGAAGCAGTCTATTATTTGCAACAAAGAGTTTAAATAGTTTTCCCAAGGAGTCAAGGTCCTCTAGATGGTGGTGGATTTTAAAGTAAAGTTTTAAACACGGGTTTACCCAAATACCTTGGCAATAATAAATAATACTGGAAACGCGAACGTCCCTAAAATTTTTAAAAATAAAAAAAAATGTGCAATGTGGGTCTAGCTATAGCACGTGCTCGCTTATCAACGCGTCCAACTGAGCGTTTCCTAGTCATAATACACACAAAAATGCGTAATAGGTTGCTAGAGAAGGACATAGCCCCAATCACAGTGTAGTGAACTTCCTTTCGTTATAACAGTACACAACAAGTAATTCAATCAAATAAATTTATATAATAATATAAAACAATAAGTGTGCTTGGAAGAATGTGAGTTTGCATGTGTGGGAGTGTGAGTGTTAGTCTAACTATGCTGCTGAGAGTGAGAAAGAGAGAGAGAGAAATTGATGCCTATGCTTCTCTGCCCACTGGCAAGAGAGAATAAAAGAATATCGAGTGTGGCGGGAGGGGGGAGGCTTCCCGTTTGAATTTTGACGGTTGCTCCTTCCTTTGTTCCTTTATGCCGGTGACCATTCAGTCTCGATTCTCGAACGCGTCGTCAAGCCGTCAACACATACAAAAACAAACCGAGAACGCTGTACGGAATAAATTAAGTAATTTATACCAGCAACGGCAGCACTGCATGATGTTCATATGAGGTAACAAGACGTTTCTTGTCACTTATTGTTGTGTGTTGTTGTCATGTTTAAACTAATGATGCGTACGCAATTAAGTCCGTAGCAAGAAAGGAATCCGATTGAAGATTTACCAAAGCAGACAACACATCAAGATACATACCTACCATACCTACCATACCTCATACTGAACATACAGATTCAATATAAGCTTTATTCATTTCGTTTGCACCAAAAACATTGCAATATAAGGAAAACATATTTAACACATTTAATGAAAATTCAATTATATGTACCAACAAAAATAACAGTACTAAGAAAATAAATCCTCACATGGGTCTTGCGGCCTGTGCGTGAGAGCTTCTTAATTTAAACTAGGAAAACGATAGTCCTGCCGCGTTGATGGATGAGCGTAATTGGTGCATTGAGCTGCCATGTGTTTTACAGATGGTATTTAAATTGACTTCATTTTCCCATTTCTAATGGCCTGCGAACACGCTTGGTAATATTGTTGTGAAAAAATCATTACAATCGGATACAGCATGTAGATTGTAGGTGTTATAAGCCGAAGAACATTTTTTTGAACTGAAAAAAGCGTAAAATTGCGATTTTCATGAGAAATAATTTTTGGATTACGCTCAAATTTCACACGAATATATTAATTCATAAAATTAAGGTTCTGTATAAAAATCATTAAATCGAATAAAGCAGGGAGGTGTTATAAGATGAAGACGATTTAAAAAAATCGTAAACGTAAAATTGCGATTTTAATGAGAAATAAATTTTCGATTGCGCTCAAATTTCACATGAATATATTAATTTATTAAATTAAGGTTCTGTGAAATATCAATTACAATCGAATGAAGGATATAGGTGAGTCGAAGGAATGTTTTAAGATTTTTTTAAATAAAAAAAATCATAAAATTGCAATTTTAATGAGAAATAATTTTTAGATTATGCTCAAAGCATTTCTGAATTCTGAATTGTAGTAAATAAAAACAATTACACCACGTGGAGTGTTTCCCGATTAACCAAATCGAGAAATTTCTCGTGGCAGTTCTAAGTTTAGAGATTTCGAAGGCCTCCTGACAATTTCATCGCAATTGGACTATCGGTTTAGCCGGAATCGTGTTAGCAAAACTCACAAAAATACAAACAAAAACAATAAAGAAAAACGAAAAAAATCGTTAAATTGCGATTTTCATGAGAAATAATTTTTCGATCGATTTTTCGTACGTGGCAGTTCTAAGTTCAGGGATTTAAAGGCTCCAGAAAATTTCATCGCAATTGGAGTATCGGTTTAGCCGGAATCGAGTTAACAAACATACAAAAATACAGAAAAAAAAGAAAAAAGAATGAAAAAATACAATCCGGATTTTTTTCTTCAGTGTAGTAGAATGCAATCTTCGCTTCGCTCGCTACGCTCATCCAATTATTAGAAAAACAACAAACATGATGTTATACACACGACAAAGAAAGGTAGGCCTAAACCGCGAATTAGAATGTTATTTATAGATTTTATTTTGATACATTCGTACAAAGTGGATTAAAAATCGTTTTCCCAATGCACAAGAATGTAAAGAAGAAAACATCCCGAACGCCCCTTTTTATGACTTCATAAAAATTATGAAGATAATTATTACCATTTTGAGTTTCCCAATTTCCCACAAAAATTGATTTTAATATCGTTTGTTGGGACTGAAAATAGCCAGTATAAACAGAATTTTAAAGTTCCAAAAAAGGAGCTCTTTTGTACGTCCTAAAAATCTCCTTTTTACCCTAAAGGAGGTAAAAATAACGTTAAAAGGCCCTTGAAATGAGCTCTTTTTTACATCCTAAACAGCACTTTTTTCACCTTTAAGGAAGTAAAAAGTATGTATAAAGCCCCAAAAAGGAGTTCCTTTTTAAAGCCTAAATACCTCCTTTTTACCTCCTAAAAAGGAGCTCCTGAGGCAGTACAAAGGAGTGAAATTAGGCTGGTAAAAAGGACAAATAAAGGATAAAAAGTTAGCTCCTCAGGAGCTCTTAAATATTTTTTAGGATGTAAAAAGTATGTAAAAAGGAGGGACTTGTGTTTCTTGATAGCTTTTTGTCAATTGATGTTGTTTTATTTAATTTCATTAAAAACAAGTTCACGACTTAAATTTTATTTCAATGCGTGTTGCGTACATCGATATAACACGTAAACGGCTGTGTAAAAAAAATCAAAATAATCGCTGTTAGAAGAAATGATGTTTGCTAAGTATTATTCCTCTCAAGTTTTGTCCCAATAATGAATAGAATAAAAGTTAGAGCGTGATAAGTGTTGCGCCGTTCAGCAGGCGTCAACTTGCGAAACGAGGGTTGATTGTCCATCAGTTGGACTCTAAGCAGAGAATTACCGCCATGCTCCTGGATGCGTGACGTAATTGCCAGTACTTTATAGGAATGTTGTTTATACTAGGGAAACGCCAAAGTCGTTGTTAAACGAGTGAGTGAGCCATGTGTTGAGTACCCGGTAACATTCCTTTTCTTCCCCTTTTTTAGGCCTCCCTAGCCTATCATAGGCTACAGTGGAGCATTATTGCCTAAACTATGACTTAAACTTAAATACCCTATTATTTATACGAATATTATAATCAAACTTAAATGCAAATATTCACGCGTACTCAACACATGGCTCTCTCACTCGTCTAAACGACTTTGGCGTTTCCCTAGTCGAGTTGGCTAAAGCTCTCTTATAGCCAAATGTGGGAGACGTGGGTTCAATGGTCGGGAAAGATTTAGTAATTTCTGGATTGTATTTATTAAAATATTTAACATGTTTTGAAATGCATATAACGCAGTGTAGTCGTACATCTGTGCCAATACCATGAAAAACATAGCCAGTACGAAATACGTGAAAATATTGCAAGGTTTACTCAATCTACGAGCGGAATTTGGGGGTACCTTGACGTCCAACATTCGATTAACCTACACTGAGAAAAATATTCACAAAACGAGTCTTGCTGACATATTATAGGCCTTTATAGCAAAAATTCCTAGCTATTCGGAAAACTACTTTGCTCAAATCTCAAAACGTGTTTTGCTACGACCACGGTTTCACAATTAGCAGAACCGTTCGAGAAATTAGCAAAAAGATTCGTAGTTGTAAATAGTAGAAGTGCTTGGACGACGTTCCGCTCCAAAATGGGAACAAAACACTGAAAAATTATACCGCTAAATTATGTCAAAGCATTTTGCTGCAAAACCCAAATAGTCCACTATAAGTAAAACTCGCGCGTAAAACAGCAGAACCATTCCACTGGGGTACAATTGCAGCTCGCGGAAATAACCAAACCGACCAGCGGCAGCAGAGCTCTGTTGTGCTTGTGCATCATGGCCGACTCGTTTGTTGAGTTGACACTTGGCTCCTGGGGCTTTGGAGAGGATGTAATTAGCAAGTTCAAAGGTAAGAATCTTATACTTAAGTATTAATCATCAAGTTCTGTTGTGATCTACCTGCTAAGATAAAGATGTTAGATTCTGTGCTTGAAATTACTTCAAAAACTAGCCTAGTAAAACTATCCCTGTCCTTGCTAGCCTATAGGCCTAGACCGGGCTTTTTTCGGCACGAGATTGAGATTCGCGCGGCCATAAATACCAGAAGGCAATGGACATACATAATAGGCCTAGTTAAACACCTACACTAACCCCCTACAGTACCTACGGTAGGCCACCTCATTTCTGAAATTAGATTTGGACCCCTCCAAAGCAAAAAAGTTCAACAAAGTTAGGTTAAGTTACCAATTTGAATCTCAATACCGTGCCAAAAGGAATCCGCTTTTCCTAGCCTAGCCTACGAACTTTTTGGCTCAACTAGGCCTAGGCCTAGGCCAATGTGTAGGGCCAAGGCTTAGATGGAACTTTAATTGACGCTTGTGCATAGGATTTGGCCACAGGTCAAGTAGGGCCTAGGCCTTAGGACCCCCACCTTTAAAGTAGCCCTACCTACACATTTCTAAGAAGCTTAAAGCTATAGGAACAAAGAATTCTATCAACCTAGTAAAGGAAAACAATATTGTGTCCTTGTTATAGGCCTACGGAAGAAAGTTAATTAGTCTACATGCCATTTGTAGTAAGCCGAACCCAGCTGGATGGTCGGTCAACCCTAGCCCAACTTTTCAAGTGAGCTGAACAGGGACTGACGGGTGCAATCTGAAAGTGCCTGTTAAACGCGTAGGCCTACCGTACTGAGACCAAAGAAGAAGACCAGTTACATAGCCAATTGGCCTTTTCACTCATGTCATAATAATAATAAATGTGTATTTGATATGTTTAATAAATATTTGTCCTTATTTTCTGATTTTTATTTTAGAAATCTACACCTTTCTACAGCCCAATCCTTTCACTGATTCAGTAGAATTATTTGTAATACCTGTAAAACTAGTTTACTAGTGTAGCACATTAGTTTGATGTATCACTGAAACCATTTTACTCAAAAGGAAAACTAAATTGGTAGGAAAGAAAAACTGTTTTACTGAAGTAGCAATATGATTTGGTTTACTAGAAAACAATTTTACTAATTTAGCAGACTCATCTATGATATCAGTAAAGCATTTTTAAAGTATAGCAAAATAGGTTGTATAACCAGCATAACTGTTTTGACTACTTAGGTAAATACTTAAATAATTCTGTAGAACAATGTGTAAACTCAGCAAAACAATTGTGGAGTCAGCAGAATATTCTCAGTATGTAGGCTCTTAATGTGCTAAGAATTTGGATTCGTTCAGCTGATTTATAATTGTATGTTCTGCAAAGTTCACAATAACATCACGAAATATTAGCTGATTGTCATGATTGTACAGAATAACTGGTGAGCTGTAGAAGACAAAACGTGTTTTGACTTTCTAACAGAATGTTATATTATGCCATTTCGAGCATTCTGTTTGTCTGCAAACACTTGAATTTAGTCTATTCTAGCAAAAGTTTTGAGAATTTTTCTCTCAGTGTTGGACACGGCATTTCACAGCCAGCTAAATAACAAACAAAAAATATTATTTCAAAATGAAAACCATTGTCGTTAAAATAATTTCCATACATTTCAACTAATCCTGTCAAATAAGATCGTATATTGACGCTTGGAGGAAAAAATTGCGATGTCGCTGAATTTTTGCAGAGACCTTCCTTATATAATACTAAACAACATACTAAAACTCCCCTACAATCGGACTGGAGCTTCGGCCGCCATATTGGAAAATGGCGGCCAAAAGGTGTTTGTTATCGAATATCTCCAAATTGGTTTGAGATAGACAAAGTATCTCAATGGTAAAAATAATCCCCATTAAATTCCCTACAAAACAGGGGTCTTCTATAATTTTGGTAGGGGCAACGGTTACGTCACAAATTCGTGGTTTAAATGTTGCTCATTGGAGTACCAGCTTATTTACAAATTTTCACGCCCAGCATCAAACAATGCCCAGTAAATCCGTAAGAAATCGATTTAAATACAAAAGGACTTTTGTACGGGGTTCATGAAAGCTTCCATTAGTATTTTAAAAAATCAGGTCTGCAAAATAGAATTTTGCATTTACCCGGAATTTGGGTTTTTCCATTGTTGGAATTTCCTAAAAAATGCCCTTTTTGACTGTCCATTATTAAGCACTAAATAGCATTGGAGGAAAAATTCTTTCTACGCACATTGAAATGACTCAAATAATGATCCGATTACAACCAAAGTTTAAATCCAATATGGCTGCTAATTCCTAATATCCACAATATCAAAGTGAATTATGTAACAAAAAGAGTGTAAAAACAGCACAAAAACAGTATTCATATTGTGAATATTAGGAATTAGCAGCCATATTGGATTTAAACTTTGGTTGTAATCGGATCATTATTTAAGTCATTTCAATGTGCGTAGAAAGAATTTTTCCTCCAATGCTATTTAGTGCTTATTAATGGACAGTAAAATATGGCATTTTTTAGGAAATGCCAACAATGGAAAAACCCCAATTCCGGGTATATGCAAAATCCGATTTCGCAGAACTGATTTTTTAAAATACTAATGGAAGCTTTCATGAACCCCGTACAAAAGTCCTTTTGTATTTAAATCGATTTCTTACGGATTTACCGGGCATTATTTGATGCTGGGCGTGAAAATTTGGAAATAAGCTGGTACTCCAATTAGCAACATATAAACCACGATTTTGTGACGTTACCGTTGCCCCTACCAAAATTATAGAAGACCCCTGTTTTGTAGGGAAATAAATGGGGAATATTTCTGCCATTGAGATATTTTGTCTATCTCAAACCAATTTGGAGATATTCGATAACAAACACCTTTTGGCCGCCATTTTCCAATATGGCGGCCGAAGCTCCAGTCCGATTGTAGGGGAGTTTTAGTATGTTAATAAGTATCATTTAAGGAAGGTCTCTGCAAAAATTCAGCGACATCGCAATTTTTTCTCCAAAAATTCTTATTTGACAGGATTAAACGTATTTTTCAGTTTTTTATTTCTTGCAGGTTTAAATCGTAACGGATTGTGCTCATTTTGTTAGCAGTTCTCAGTTACCTGGTCACGGATGTCTGTTTAAAATTTCAGCTCAGTCTATTTGGCCGTTCGGCCGTATGGGACCGGACAGACAGACATTTAACATACATTTAACATTTAACATACAGAATTAATCACGACCAAGGCCCGATCGAGTAGCGTTGTAGACTACGTTCGCTGCGCTCACTCGTCTAATGATGGCTTTTGCAACAAAATCTGCGATCCAGAGTTCATCCTAATCCTACGAATCCAAGCGCTCCAATGTGATAGCCACGGATGACAACTCAGGTATTCCATAATCAAAACCCAGGGCAATCTGATTCTCATTAAACAAATCCAGTGGATCTATTTACTTGCTTGTCACTGTCTGTCGACATTGATAATGATGGCAAGCAAGCTAGCGCGTCATGAGAACTGCCACCACGAAATTCCATTATACCATAATAGAATTTAGGAAAACGCTTAAGTCCCGCCGCGTTGTTGGATGAGCGTAATTGGTGCATTGAGCTGCCATGTGTTATGCGGATTTTCTGTTGTTCTGTGACCAAACGGGTGGGGCTACAACGTTTATGTTTCACATGGACATTAATGTAAGGATGATGTATTGACTTTTGAAAGAAAAAATTATAAAAGTTAGCCAGAATCTAAAGAAATAAAGGTTTTAATATTTAACACCTCAAAAAACTCAAATTAAAAACTTTATTTCTATAGATTCTGGCTAATTTTTCAACTTTTTCTTTCAAACGTCAATACATCAGCATCACCTTAATGTATATGTGAAATATGAACGTTGTATCCCTACCCGTTTGGTCAGAATCGGCCCAAATGTCACGAAAATATCGCAATAAAATTTGGGAAAAAAATCGTATAAGTACGATATTCATGAGAAATATTTCTTCGATTGTACCCAAAAACGTAGCAAGTCTAAGTTCAGAGATTTCGTAGGTCCCCTCAAATTTTACATCAAGATTGTATATGCCATTTGCCCGGTAGAGTGCGAACAAACAGACAGAAAAACAAACAAAAAAAAACACCCGAGCTAAATTTTTTGGGGGGTCGGTGAAATTGAAGTCTTCGCTTCGCTCATCCAAAAATAAGACAAGATATGTTTCAAAGAAAATCCACGAATCTTAGAAAATAAATAAAATATGCGATATTGGCCGCACACAGTGGATGAAAAACATGGTAATTTAGTTTTACTAGGAAAACGCTAAAGTCCCGCCGCGTTGATGGATGAGCTTTTTGCTAAGTTTTTAGTTTGCGTGGGACCACTTTTCCTTTGCAAGTGCTTTGTGAATGCATTGTAGGTGATTGTTGTCAAGTTTCTATTGTTACTTGTTAATTGTTATTATAAACCTAAAAAAAACTCGTATTAAAACCTTTATTCTAAGGATTCTGGCTAACTTTTTAACTTTTTCTTTCAAAAAGCAATACATCACCATAACCTTAATGTCCTTGTAAAATATGAACGTTGTAGCCCCACGCGTTTGGTCAGAATCGGATCAAATGTCACGAAAATATCGCACTAAAAATCGAAAAAAATCGTAAAAGTACGATATTCATGAGAAATATTTCTTCGATTGTTCCCAAAAACGTGGCAGGTCTAAGTTAAAAGATTAAGAAGGTCCCCTCCAAGTTTCATCAAGATCGCATATGCCATTTGCCCGGAATCTTGCGAACAAACAGACAGAAAAAGAAAAAAAAAAGAAAAAAGAAATAAACATTGGAGCTAAATTTTTTGAGGGGTCAATGAAATTGAAGTCTTCGCTTCGCTCATCCAATTAAATGACTAATGCAGAGAATTACGTTTGATAAATTTAAAATTATGTTGTTTTTTGGGGGATTTCCAAAACTACTAAAAAATTCTCCAACTCCTTGTTAATCAATGTATATAGCCACCTAATGTGTCCCGGCTTTATTACGTTTATCCATATTCAAAAATAATTGCAATAATTGGTCTATCTGTATCTTCTGTTTGTGAACCATGTTCTGTCTCTTCAATACTTTGGTCTTCGCATGAAATGTTAAGTATCTTATTCTGTAGTTTCTGGCGCTGTTTAACTTTCATAAAAATATTTTATAAGGCTAGATTTATTCAAGAGTGTGCAAAAAACAACCTCCAGTTTAGGTGCTAAGTTTTTTTTACTTTTATGACATTGACTAGACCTCTTTGTAAGCGTCACTGTTTTTAATAGAAACTTCTTGATAAACATCAAATACAACGTGAACTTCTGACCACCCGTTTGTTCTTTAAGCACGGAACGTAAACCTGATTTTGATAATTAATGCACACATTAAGCCATTGAAGGTATTTTTCTGCACAATTGCAATTGCATCTTTTATGCAAACCTTTGGTCCATGAATATCAAAATCATCAGCAGATACTGAAAAGATAGGTATAGGTCCTAGAGGATGTGTCTTGGGTTCAAAACCCAAGTCGGGGCATACTTATGACTAAATTGCTATCATTCAATAACAATAATTATACATTTCACATAATATGTTATCATAGATATTATATATATTATATATTATTATATTATCATATTATCATAGATATTTTTGTTTGTACATTTCGTTCATTTGTTGTCATATTTGTAATTCTACTCATGTAAAATAATATGTTATTTGTACTGAGTAGTACTCGGAACTTCCCCCCCCCTGTTGTCATCCAATGGAATTTGGCCAGCAGTTAAATAAAGGTTGATTTTACTTTTCTACATTGTGGTTGTTACATTATTATTTAGAAATGTATTTTATTATTGTTAGTTATTTTGTTAACATTTTTTATATTATCTGTGTGGTATTATAATTTTACTTATTGACCTTCTTCATAAATGCGAATATTTACAGCTGAGAAAGACACGACGTAAGATGAATAAATACAAATTAATTATGATTGGAAAACCAAAATGATAAACTAAGTATTACCATGAGATTAATGATGCGCAGTGAATTACACAAAAATCAAGCTGACGTGACTTTATGTATCAATAATTTCGAATTATTGGAAGGTACTTAGTGAATTTGGTTCAATGGTTGAAACAATTAATTATTATTCCGTTATCTTTCAACTGTAAAGTATTCTAAACACTAAAGGTAAATTAAGATGAGGGTTGAAGACGATATTTAAAGTAGTTTGAACTATAAATAATTTTATCAGTCCCTCAAGCGTTGAGAATGCCTACGTTGAAACTTGTGATAGCTGTTTATGCAGATCAAGCGACGATGCTCGTCCAGCTGCTGACAACTTGTCCTCACTTGCGCCAGCTGAAACTTTCAAGAGAGAACAGAACTTCCCCGAACTTGCCACCAGAGTGCGTTGCTCTTGTGCCCGGAGTGCGTCGTTGCTGGTTAACAGCTTGTAATATTGGGAGATATGACCATCCTATACATATCCTAGTTTTAATTTCAGGACTTTATTACACATAATCAATTCCATCTTTTTGAGTACTTCTTTACTTTTAAAATAGTGAAATACCTTACCAAAACAAATGTTTTAAAATTGTTAAAAATAATTATAGACGGTCTAGAGGAAATATCAGAGAAAATTCCAACTCTAATTTTCAACATTTGCAAAGAAAAAAAGAGTTGACCCATTTTTACCCAGGTCATCGAAATAACGATAATCATCTTTATAAACAATGTTTTTACATTACCATCTTATCCACACGGTAATCATAGTACACACGTGATAATGAATATATCACACATACAAATTAACACATTATTGTCCTTATATATTTAGATAAATTTCCTGCCATGGCTTCCTCTGTAAATCAGTCTTAAGTACTGAATCAAGGCTAGAATTAAATAATAAAAAATAAAAATAAATAAATAGTACTTGTACGGGAACCCAAAATATAGAAGGCCCACTCATTCGTGATATTGTCGAAGAACGATAGAACAATATCGTCAGGGATTCAAGTCTCTTAGTGCCGATTTTATAGAAATGCCAGCTGAGATTAGGGATAGTCATGAGGATTCATAACTCATGAAATCCATGTATCCCTCAGACCTAAATTTAAATATCCATTAACATTCGATACGATTCCCTAACGTCACAAACCTTTAAATTTTCTTCTATACATGATAATTATTCAAATTTATAAGCGTTATTCTTTATATTATTAGTTACAAATTGTATTTTGATATTATTGCCTATTTAGACCTAGCACTGTTCAACCATGTTGGCAACCATGTTGGAAGACGGTATAGGCAAGTCCATAACCCTAGACCGGACGATCTGTAAAATGATTTGACCTACTACAGGGTGACCAGTAACATTCCTCACATCCTAGTTCAACTGAAATGACAATAAACAACGCGTGACAAACAGCGCCAATCATGATACACGATCATACGGACGGACAGACGGAAAGAAAAATGGTGAATTTGGTGAGTTCCGCTCCATCATCTTTTAAGGGAAATACAGGAGCATTGTGTGTGAATAATACAAACATTTAATGCTATGGAATATCTTTTATCTTGGTTTCTTGTGTCAAAAACAATTGCGACTATGTGGCTGGTGGGTTTGGGAAGTAGGAGTACAAGAGTGTTTTATTGGGACAGTGAATTAATCATATAACCCACTTCACTGTAATAGTGATTTGACTTCAATCATATTTATTCACACAAAACACAAAACACAAAACTAAACTGGCAGAGCCGCAAGAGAAGCATGTACCTTATTGTGTTGGCAACAATGCATTATATCTTTGCCACTTCCCTGCGACTAGGCAGACAGATAAGATTGCCGTGAATATATAATAAAATATATAATCTTATGTGTATGTTATGTGTTAGCGTAGTCGCAAGGGATGTGGCAAAGATATAGTGCATTGTTGACAACACAATAAGGTACGGTACATGATAGTATAATTAACAATTATGTTTTAATATAAGGTATTGTGTATTTTAACACGATAAACTCACTGCGTTTACTGAGTGCAAATTAAGTGGCAAAATTTAAAATCACATTGTGCTATTTATCAACACTTCTTGCATTTTATAATGCATAATTTACTAATCCTCGTCTGATTTTGTCACAGAATCTGCATAAACAGAAACGGTGAGAAGAGATTTTGTAGAACCTTTCAAAAACCATGTAAAAACACAGCGCCATTGTGCCTCTTCCAAGTGGGCCGGAAAGTTTTCTGCGCTCGAAAGAATGTAATTTTGGATGTCGTACGCACCCTGGAACACATGAATGAGTTATTTAAGGAAATATGTAACTATGGCGGCATAATATAGCAAGTAGAAACAAAGGTCCAATATGACCAATAATATGTTATACACTTACTATAGGAATCGGGCATTCGTCGGGGAGATTGCTCTTTGCGTAGACTCCTTTCATAAAATACGCGTTGGTCTTCACATAATGGCAAAACTCGTCGAGACTGCGAACCTTTTCACTCCATCGGTTGGTCAGTGGGTCAAATGTAGATATGACTGACTGGATCTAACAATAACAAAATATAACAATATGAGAATCAATGATTAACACACGGGGGTCCATTGTCTATTTCGATTAAAATAATTTCTCATTTGCGGCACGAAGACCGTCCCCCCGCCACCCCCCCCTCCCGGACACACAAACCTTTTATGACCTATTAGTAAAATGTACACTGATAGACAAACAAAAACTTTCCCGCCCATTATGTAACAGAGATATTATTTCTAAGTTACGAAAGAAACATTTAATCATGATGTGGCATCTCGAGTGAGCGAGCCATGTATTGAGTACCCGTTAACAGATCCATCCTAAGTTATAGAGGAGGACAATAATGTTCCCGGGTAGCCTACTCAACACATTGCTCGCTCACTCGTCTTGCAACGAATTTGGCGTTTTCCTAGTATATTCATTGCACAAACATTTGTAGTCACAGACATTGTTGGACAGAATAGGCTACACTGAGAAAACTGTAATGTTGTACTAACAGGTTATGAATTATCTTAACAAACTCATAATGTCACCTATTGCTAACAATCATGCCAAATATAGCCTAAACACAAAACTTTGTTTCAAGTAAAGCAGATCCTCTCCAGAACCGTACACACTTCAGGGCTATCGCCTAGACCTACCTACCTGGGTATTCTGCCTACGTTAGGGCTAACCTACAGCCTACTTCGGGGCTTCCGCCTACTTTGGATTTGTACTATCAGTCTTCCGACTACGCCAGGCCTACAACCTACTTGGGTCGTCCGACTCCACTAGGCCTACCTACCTGGGTGTTCCGCATACACCAGGGTCTACCTAGCTACTTGGGTCTACCTGCGTTTACACATCGCTTCGACAAAATCGTAAGGTATTCCCTATTAATAATCAACGTGTGAATTTGTACAGAATAAATTTGATTGTTGAATAGCCTGGCTAATTGAACACTCATTGCTAGACCTACTTGACCAGCCAAGGTCACACACCAGTCATTAGTATTTTAGGCCTCCCAATTTATTATTTGTGTAATTTGCATTGATTTTTCTGTTATGAGAACAGTTCAGTTAATTAAATAATCAGAGATTTCATAATTTTAGTGTTATAATTTTACTAGGAAAACGCTTAAGTCCCGCCGCGTTGTTGGATGAGCGTAATTGGTGCATTGAGCTGCCATGTGTTACGCGGATTTTCTGTTGTACTGTGCAAAATCATTACTTAGTCGAAGATTTTTTTTTTAAATTAAATAAAATTAAATAAGAATTAATTTAATTTTTTTAATTCATCGTAATTTAAAAAAATAAAAAAATCGTAAAATTGCAGATTTTTATAAGAAATAATAATTTGATTGCGCTCAAATTTAACACGAGTACATTAATTCATGAAATTAAGGTTCTGTGAAAAAATCATTACAATAGGATAAAGCATGAAGGTGTTATACGTCAAAGAATTGTTTTAAAAAAGAAAAAAAAAACGTAAAATTTCGATTTCCATGAGAATAAATTTTTCGATTACGCTCAAATTTCACACGAATATCTTAATTCATAAAGTAAAGGTTCTGTGAAAAAATAATTACAATCGGATAAAGCATGTAGGTGTTAAGAGGTCGAAGAAATTTTGTAAAAATCGAAAAAAATCGTAAAATTGCGTTTTTTATAAGAAAAAATTTCCCGATTGCGCTCAAAAACGTGGCAGTTCTAAGTTCAGAGATTTTGAAGACCTCCATAAAATTTCATCGCAATCGGAGTATCGGTTTAGCCGGAATCGTGTTAACAGACACACAAAAATACAAAAAAAAGAAGAAAAAAAAAAACATTCCGGATTTTTTTCTCCAGTGTAGTGAATGGAATCTTCGCTTCGCTCGCTACGCTCGCTACGCTCATCCAATAAAACCTCTCTCCTTTGGCACATCCATTTTATAATTTTTTTTGTCTTCACAAAATTTAAATTAAAAGATAAAGAGCGCTCGTGTTATTCCATAGAGCTTAGCTGGCGCCCACTTCATCAGATAAATGTTTTGAATTTTATTGTTTTTGAGTTTCGAATAATTAATTTTCAATTGTCATTGTTGTTTTAAATTGTTAAATGAAAGAGCGTTTTAGCTACAATAGATACTAGAGCATCATACCAATCTTAAATGGCCCTTTATAACATTGTGTCTTCAAACTTGTGCACAAACTCCCAAACATGCAATAATACGTATTCCAAAATTACACCTTATCTTTGATATCAGCGTATTTTAACCGAACCATTTTTCCAAATTACAAAACAAAATATAGAGGATTTACAGAAAAGTCTGCCGAGTACGTCAATAATGAACAATATCTTTTAGGATCAAAATCCTCCAAGGTCACGAGGCTTAAAGATCGTCCACATGTTATTTCTTTTGGGAGATTTTTGCCAATGAGACCTAGCTAAAAATAACAAAGTATGACAAAAAAATCTGATCATGGTGGACCCAATAGTTTTTCTGTTAATTTCTAAATTCATTACTCGTTGGCCTGAATTAAGTATATTTTTCAGTTTAGCGCGTGAATACACCTTTATAAGAACGCATTAACTCACTATCTCAAGAGGAGTCAAAACCTGAACTATGCATTGGTCTCGGATAAATTTACTTCTATTTCTTCTTCTACTTCTACTTCTACTTCTACTTCTACTTCTACTTCTGCTTCTACTTCTACTTCTACTTCTACTTCTACTTCTACTTCTACTTCTACTTCTACTTCTACTTCTACTTCTACTTCTACTTCTACTTCTACTTCTACTTCTACTTCTACTTCTACATTAATGGACTTGAAGATCTTACCTGTGTGTCTGCTGGGAAGGGTTTTATCCAATGTAAATGTCCCATCATCGCATTGGTCGTGTCGTTATACATCTGGTCCCACATGGTGGATTTTTTGCTTAAATATTCGGGTGAATATTCCAACAACTCAGATTTCTTCATTTCAAAAATATAGTCCACCTACGAAAACAAAACATGGTCAATAATGGTCAAGAATATTATGGTTTTTGTTATGGATTGGAATAAATGAATGTTAATGGAGAAATTAATTTATAAGCAACGAATAAACTATATAATTACACTGAGTTACCATTTGGTTTTGCTCGTTGTGCCTTGTGGTTAGAGGCTCTGCTACTGTTTCCAATGCAGAAGGTTCAGGGTTCGAAGTCCGCTTTAAGCAGAATTTTTTAACTTCTGATGTGCACCTAAGTCAATTAGTTTTTGACTTAGACAGAATTAAATTGGTGGATGCATAGCTCAGTTGGTAAGAGCATGGCCCGGAAAGCCGATTCGTTCAATCTCCGGTGTAGTCACTATTTTAATTTCTGTCTAAAGTACTAATATATAGTTTAGATTGGAGAAGGGTTGACAGGTTGGGAAAGCATAGAGAACATAAAGCCCAGCCTGAAGGGCTGGGGGCGACAAAACTTTTCACCTGCTGATGACAACTGTAGCTAATTTAAAGTTGTTACCTTAATCCACGACGCGTTTCGTCCTTCTGGGACTCTTCAGGCGGATGGTGGCCACTAAAAATCAGCTAACTACATGCAACCAAAACTCACAACACATAACCAAACCTGTGGTAGGGCCACGCAAGAAGTAAATTCTGCAAGCATGTTGTCATCATCAGCAAGGTTACTTCACACACCATTCATACTGGGGCACACAGTCAGCACAGACAGTAAGGGGGCTTCCCTCCCAAGTCCGGTGCTCGGGAGACAAGAAATGTATGCCACTACGCATGGCGGCCGTACCTTTTCATTCCCGTGCGACGATTTTACGCGACCCGTCGATTTATTTGACCGTCGGTGGCGGTCAATTATATATAAATATAGAATTTCTGAGGTTTTTGTGGTTATTTGTATGTGTTACCATCCTATAATAATTATATTTACTTCTTTCGGTTTACCACGTATATTGTTTATTAATCTGACGTTTCGATTGGATTTCACCAATCTTTGTCAAAGACAGTAAAGCCACTCAAGTAAAAACCAAAATACAAAAAAACACAATAATAACATAAAACAAACATAATAAACAAGGCATGCAAAGAAGTTAACTAGCAGGAATATTATAACATGTGGAAAGGGTTTAGAAAAACATGCCATGTTATTGATTAGATAGATGAAGTAGTCTGCTTGACCAGAACTTGTGGGATGATTTCTTGCTTGACTTCTTGTTCTTGGGCCTCGACTTGTGGAAGGTACCACGGTTTTGTGAATATTTTGACCAGTAGGGTTAGTCTGACTTCTTGTTACGGGTCGTAGACTTACAGCAGGTATCATGGTTTCGAGTTCCCGAACCCCCTCCCCCCCGATACCTGTTTTTACTTGTTTTTTTACTTTTTTTGTCTTTTATATTATTTGTTAATGTTTGTTCGTTTACTTTATGTTTTTAATTTGTATGTCGTGACCTTGATTATGGGCGGGGAGATCTGCCCGAAACGTTGGTAATTAATTATCTTATTTTAACTCGGAAACTCGGAAGAATTCATTATGTCATATAATATATTTCTTCTAAAATAAGTTAACAAATTTATTTATATATATATTAAAAAAGTGACTACACCGATAACAGCGTCATAGTCGCCTACTATAAAGCCAAGTTTAAACATATATATATATATATTATTTTAGAAATATTTTTTTTCACGGTTTATGCCATTCCTTGAGTTTAATTACTTCTCAATGTTTCGGAACTCAGATTGGAGTTCCTGTATCAAGAAAATGAATATTATTTTAAAATGAAATTGGTAACAATAACAAAAGCAAACACACCAACAAAAAGAAAACAGCAAAATATATATATTTCTATGTAAATATTTATAACACTTCCATATAAATAATTTCGAGAAGTTTTTTTAAAGTTTCTTCCTATTACTTATGATGTCATGCATTGTCAGAGTTATATGCACAATCCTGCTTCCAATTACATAATCGCCAATAAATCTCGCTGTTGACATGCAAATACCAAAACCATACATTGTCATTATGCTAATACTAATGATATAATGCAATATTCGATGTATATGCACAATCTTGCTCTCAATGATTATTACTTAACCCTGGACGTAACATGCATATTTCACACTAAATCATCATGCTGTTTTAACCTCATTTCTTTTTATCCTCATGCTATCACCTGGCGCATAGAGCTTTCTATTTCATAACAGCACACGCAATGATAACACTATGATTAGGTTCTACAACCTTATTGTAATCAACAGGTCGCATGGGTGGTTTCATGTAGCCAGCCTCGACGTTCGTCTGAAACACATACAGTGATTAACAGTCACTTCAGTGGAGAGTCGTCTAACACAACAGGTAGTGGTGACATGAAAAGTAGACGATTTTAATTAAAGTTTTAAAATATTATTATTATTATTATTATTATTATTATTATTATTATTATTATTATTATTATTATTATTATTATTATTATTATTATTATTATTATTATTATTATTATTATTATTATTATTATTATTATTATTATTATTATTATTATTATTATTATTATTATTATTATTATTATTATTATTATTATTATTTTACTAGGAAGCTTCACAAACGCTTTTTCAGGCGCGTTGTTGAATGAGCGTATTTCTTTAAAAACGAAAAAGCGCATAATTGACGATTTTCATAAGAAATAAACCAAAAAAAAGCGAAAAATTGCGATTTTCACAAGAAATAATTATTCGATTACGCTAAAATTTCACACGAATATATTAATTCAAAAAATTAAGATTCTGTGAAATCATTATTACAATCGGATAAAGCATGTAGATGTTATAAGTCGAAGAAATAAAAAAAAAAAAATCGTAAAATTGTCATTATCATGAGAAACAATTTTTCGATTGCGCTCTTATTTCACACGAATATATTAATTCATAAAATTAAGGTTCTGTAAAAAAATCATTACAATCGGATAAAGCATGTAGGTGTTATAAGTGGGGGAAATTTGAAAAATCGAAACAAAATCATAAAATTGCGATTTTTATAAGAAAGAATTTTTCGATTGTGCTCAAATTTCACACGAATATATTAATTCATAAAATAAAGGTTCTGTAAAAAAATCATTACATTCGGATATTATCATGTAGGTGTTATAAGTCGAAGAAATGTTTTAAAAATCGGAAAAAATTGTAAAATTTCGATTTTCATAAGAAATAATTTTTCGATTGCGCTAAAAAAAGTGGCAGTTCTAATTTTTAAAGATTTCAAAAGTCTCCAGGAAATTTCATCGCAATTAGAGAATCGGTTTAGCCGGAATCGTGCTAACAGACAGAAAAAAAATACAAAAAGAAAGAAAAGAAAAAGAAAAAATAAACATTCCGGATTTTTTCTCCAGTGTAGTTAAATGGAATCTTCGCTTCGCTCGCCACGCTCGCTACGCTCATCCAATTATTTTTGTTATAACTAGGAAAACGCTTAAGTCCCGCCGCGTTGTTGGATGAGCGTAATTGGTGCATTGAGCTGCCATGTGTTATGCGAATTTTCTGTTGTTTTGTGAAAAAAACATGACTAAGTTGAAGATTCTTTAAA
The DNA here is from genome assembly GCA_024449915.1 of Sweltsa coloradensis. Taxonomy (NCBI): domain Eukaryota; kingdom Metazoa; phylum Arthropoda; class Insecta; order Plecoptera; family Chloroperlidae; genus Sweltsa; species Sweltsa coloradensis. The sequence goes on from JAMZAV010003514.1 coordinate 43,169, forward strand.
AATTTAATTTAATTTAAAAAAAATTAACTTAAATTTTTATTTTTTTAATTAATCGTAATTTAAAAAAAGGCAAAAATCGTAATATTGAAATTTTCATAAGAAATAATTATTCGATTGCGCACAAATTTTACACAAATATATAAATTTATAAAATTAAGGTTCTGTGAAAAAATCATTACAATAGGATAAAGCATGTAGGTGTTATTGCCGAAGAAATGTTAAAAATCGAAAAATTCGTAAAATTGCGATTTTCGTAAAAAAATAGTTTTTTGATAACGCTCAAATTTCACATGAATATATCAATTCATGAACTTAAGGTTCTGTAAAAAAATCATTACAATCAGACATAGCATGTAGGTGTTGTAAGTCGAAGAAATTTTAAAAAATCGAAAAAAATCGAAACATTGCTATTTTCATGAGAAATAATTTTCCGATTGGGCTCAAAAACGTGGCAGTTCTAAGTTCAAAGATTTCGAAGAACTCCATAAAATTTCATTGCAATCGGAGTATCGGTTTAGCCGGAATCGTGTTAACAAACAGACAAAAATACAAAAAAAAAGAAAGAAAGAAAGAAAGAAAGAAAGAAAAAAGAAAAGAAAAAAACTCCGGATTTTTTTCTCCAGTGTAGTGAAATGGAATTTTCGCTTCGCTCGCTACGCTCATCCAATAAATATAAGGTTTTTAAGCATAAGCCCGCTTTAAGGATATTGGGGTTCGAACCCCAGTCGGGACAAACTTTTACAACTGCCATGAATCAATTTATTATTATTATTATTATTATTATTATTATTATTATTATTATTATTATTATTATTATTATTATTATTATTATTATTATTATTATTATTATTATTATTATTATTATTATTATTATTATTATTATTATATGTGGGTTTCTTTGAGATGTATCAATGATATTCTGTTTTGTGACAATAAATTGAGTTAGGTACACAATTTTTTTTTTCATAAATTCAAAAATTATCATTATTAAAAAAGGTGTGAAACGGGTCATTTCGCCGCGTCGCGTGTTTACACTTAACAGACAGACAAAAATACATCAAAACAAGAAAGAAAAAAAAACATTCCGGATTTTTTTCTCCAGTGTAGTGAAATGGAATCTTCGCTACGCTCAATCAATAAAAAATAAGTTGCAAGTTTCAGCAGTATAATCAGATGATTTAACTGCAAAACTCATAAAATGAGAGATACGTTTCACCGACCTCGTCTTATTTACACTTGGAAAACGCTTAAGTCCCGCCGCGTTGTTGGATGAGCGTAATTGGTGCATTGAGCTGCCATGTGTTATGCGGATTTTCTGTTGTTCTGTGAAAAAATCCTTACTAAGTTGAAGATTTTTTTTAATTAAATTAAATTAAATAAAAAATTAACTTAAATTTTAAATTTTTTAATAAATCGTAATTTTAAAAAAGGAAAAAATCTTAATATTAAAATTTTCATAAGAAATAATTATTCGATTGCGCACATATTTTACACGAATATATTTATTTATAAAATTAAGGTTCTGTGAAAAAATTATTACAATAGGGTTAAGCAAGTAGGTGTTATAAGTCAAATAATTGTTTTAAAAAAGAAAACAAATGTAAAATTTCGATTTTCATGAGAAAAAGTTTTTCGATTGCGCTCAAATTTCACAGGAATACCTAAACTCATAAAATTAAGGTTCTGTGAAAAAATCATCAAAATCGGATAAAGCATGTAGGTGTTATAAGCCGAAGAATTTTTTTAAAAATTGAATAAAATCGAAAAAATGCGATTTTAATAAGAAATAATTTTTTGATTGCGCTCAAAAACGTGTCAGCTCTTCCTTTAAAGATTTCGAAGGCCTCCATAAAATTTCATCGCAATTGGAGTATCGGTTTAGCCGGAATCGTGTTAACAGACATACAAAAATACACAGGAAAAAAAACATTCTGGATTTTTTTCTCCAGTGTAGTTAAATGGAATCTTCGCATCGCTCGCTTCGCTCGCTTCGCTCGCAACGCTCATCCAATTTAATGAATTGAAATAAAAAATTAACTTAAATTTAAAAAAAAAAATTACAAAATCGTAATTTAAAAAAGGGAATAATCGTAATATTGAAATTTTCATAAGAAATAATTATTCGATTGCGCACAAATTTTACACGAATATATTAATTCATAAAATTAAGGTTCTGTAAAAAAATCATAAAAATCGGATAATGCATGTAGGTTTTATAAGTCGAAGAATGTTCAAAAAAATAAAAAAAATCGTAAAATTGCGATTTTCATGAGAAATAATTTTTCGATTGTGCTCAAATTTCACATTAATATATAAATTCATTAAATAAAGGTACTGTGAAAAAATCATAAAAATCAGATAAAGCATGTAGGTTTTATAAGTCCAGAGATTTTTGTTGAAATAAAAAATATCATAAAATTGCGATTTTCATGAGAAATAATTTTTCGATTACGCTCAAAAACATGACAGTTCTTAGTTCAGAGATTTTGAAGGTCTCCAGAAAATTTCATCGCAATTGGAGTATTGGTTTAGCCGGAATCGTGTTAACAGACACACAAAAATACAAACAGAAAAAAAAAGAAAAAAAGAAAAACATTCCGGATTTTTTTCTCCAGTGTAGTGAAATGGAATCTTCGCTTCGCTCGCTACGCTCATCCAATAAGTAAACAATTGCTTAGGATTCTTCGACACCGATTTTTCTTTTTTTTTAAATAATTGGTATTAGCTTAATCCTGTCATTTTTTTAGTTATGCACGAATTGCACAAAACTGTACGTAGTCTGATTGCAATGAGGAAGATTTCCACCATCTATCCGTTTTTTAGTAAAGAAATAGGCGAAATCTTTCTGTGATTGGTTGATTGGCATTTTGACGTTACGCTGCAGATATAATAACTAGGAAGCTTCGCAAACGCTTTTTCAGGCGCGTTGTTGGATGAGCGTATGTTTTTTTAAACGAAATAAAGCGAAAAATTGAGATTTTCATGATAAATTATTTTTCGATTGCGCTCAAATTTCACACAAATATATAAATTTATAAAATTAAGGTGTGAAAAAATCATAACAATCGGATAATACATGTAGGTGTTATAGTTCAAAGAATGTTTAAAAATTTAAAAAAATCGTAAAAATAGAAAATTTTAGAAGAAGATTAGAATTTTAGATTTTTTTTGCAATTATCATAAGAAATATTTCTTCGATTGCCCTTAAACTTCAAACGAATATATTTATACATAAAATTAAGGTTTTGTGAAAAAATCATTACAATCGGATATGTAAGTGTTATAAGTCGAAGAATTTTTTTAAAAATCGAAAAAAATCGTAAAATTGCAATTTTAATGAGAAATAATTTTTCGATTGCGTTAAAAAACGTGGCAGTTCTCAGTTCAGAGATTTTGAAGGCCTCCAGAATATTTCATCGCAATTGGAATATCGGTTTAGCCGGAATCGTGTTAACAACAGACAAAAAAAAAAAACATTCAGGATTTTTTTCTCCAGTGTAGTGAAATGGAATCTTCGCTTCGCTCGCTACTCTCGCTACGCTCGTCTTACAAAAGTAACAATAATAAAAATCCTTAATCCTCACACTTTTCCAACAATTTCTGGTTTTAATTTAATGTCTCCCATTGAAAATCATTTCTGTGACTGTGTGGGACTGTGTGGGGTGACTCTAAAATACGAATGTTATTTATGTATTTACTAGGAAAACGCTTAAGTCCCGCCGCGTTGTTGGATGAGCGTAATTGGTGAATTGAGCTGCCATGTGTTTTGCGGATTTTCTGTTTTTCTGTGAAAAAATCAGAACTTTGTTGCATTTTTTTTCAAATTAAATCAAATTAAATAAAAAATTAACTTTTTTTTTAATAAATCGTAATTTTAAAAAAGGAAAAATCGTAATGTTGAAATTTTCATAAGAAATAATTATTCGATTACGCACAAATTTTACACGAATATATTAATTCTTAAAATTAAGGTTCTGTGAAAAAATCATTATAATCGGATAAAGCATGTAGGTGTTATAAGTCGAAGAAATTTTTTAAAAATCGAAAAAAAATCGTAAAATTGCGATTTTAATGAGAAATAATTTTTCGATTGCGCTCAAAACGTGGCAGTTCTTAGTTTAGAGATTCGAAGGCCTCCAAAAATTTCATTGCAATTGGAGTATCGGTTTAGCCGGAATCGTGTTAACAAACAGACAAAAATACAGAAAAAAAAAAAAACATTCCGGAATTTTTTCTCCAGTGTAGTGAAATGGAATCTTCGCTTCGCTCGCTACGCTCATCCAATTATTTTCATTCGAATGGAGTTCTTCAAACATATATCTAGATAGGTAGGTAGCGATTGTTTTGTCTTCGTCTGTTGTGTATATACTTACGTTCATGTGAATTAGACAAACTGCAAGGAACAGAGTATTGTAAACTAGACCAGCCATGTTGAATCCTGCTCCTAGGTCTTCTCTTGAGTCTTGAAGTGAAGCGCTGGGTGTTCAATACCAGCACGTGAAGATTGTACGGTTTATATACACCCCATGAAGCCTATTACCCGATGTGTTCTGTAGCCATAGGAATTATTTCGTAACACTTTCAAGACGTAACTATAGCATTCCTCATATTGTGCTTTAACTCATCCCGTGTTTTGCATTCAGTGCTGAAATAGGATTCCCACCTCAACGACTAAAATAATACATATCCTGCAGGAAATGGCAATTAAAAATATTTATACAATTATATGGTAATGCATCAATAAACTGGCGATATAAAGACCGGAAATAAAATATCATTCGTAATAATATTACGTTCTTTTACTATTGACACCTACAATCAAAAGCTTTAATTGTATTGACCATGGGATGATGCATTGATTCCTTTTCGAAGGCTGGATATTAAAAAAAGATAAATAACCGTTGCCGAAGTAAGAATGTCTATAGGGAAACCTACTCTAAGTGTATATTTTATGAGGCCATGTTCAGGTGTTACGGTGATAAATACCATCATCTCATATGTACGGAGACATTAAGCGTAGAAATGGCATATTTTCATTAGTGGATTGGATTTCTCAACGGATATGACTTACGTGACTATATACTACGATGTTCCACAGACAATCCATAACACATTAATTGCAGAGAACAATCCGGCACCGCGAACAATATTATTCGGAGTAAAATAACGAAACTATAATGCGTTGTCAACGGATGCTGAATTGTTCTTTGCAATAGATTTGGTGTCGAATGGCAGCGGACGTCGTATTGATACAACCACTAGACAATTGGACAAAATTGGACAACAAAATTGGAGCGTGTACAAAGTCGAGCAACGCGCATTATAGCTGCAAGGACAAAATTTCAAAGTGACAGTGCTACTGCAAGACGTACATCTTTAGACATTCAATTGCTTGAAAGTTACAGGAAAAAAGTAGAACTGCAATTTCTATGGGGAATGTTACACGGTACTATTGATCTGGACCCATACGCAAGATTGCAAGTCTGTAGTCGAGGAGCAGAACTTGGTAGAGGATTAATTCTCAAGCCTCCATTTGCAAGAACAACAGCTTACAAAATGGCTTCTACTACAGGACTTGCAATGAATGGAATGCTCTTCCTTTGGAGTTAAGGGAGATTCACTCATTAGACCTTTTAAATCTGCCCTAAGCACACATGTTCTTGCATTACAAAGATAATTCACAGTTTCTTTTCACTGATTCATTTTTATAATAATTCATTGAAGTGTATATTTATTTACTTATTTTCTATATTTTATAGGTTTACTAATGATTGTAATAATGTTGTTATCTTTTATTATATTTATTGTTATAAGGTTGGCAGTCACCAAGTGTGTTTGGAGCTCTGCTCTTTTCTGCCATCCTCGTGATACATTTAATCAATGAATGTGTTACGGAACAAATAATAAATAAATACAAAATAACCCTTGATTTACATAAAATGGTCGATGAGATACGCTTTAAACCATTAATAAGAAAGAATAATTTGACAGATATCGTATTTGCATAATAATATTGAGTTAATTGTTAAACCTATTATTTTATTGTTGTTTGGCAATATAAGATTTCATTTTCGAGTCGGTGATGTACAATGTTTTCAGATATTTTTTCAGATTTATCACGCTTTTATTCAACTTCATTGATACAAATAATACATTACATAGAATAACAAACATTGATTTACATATGAAGGTGAATGCCCACATAAGCAAGGCTTGTGTGTGGGCGCATAATAAATTTTGGAAATTCAGATTTAGATGGCAAATGACGTTGAATCTTATCTTAGTATACCTAATTATGTAGTATTCAATTGAAGTATATAAATGTAAGTTATATGTATACAAAAAGTATAAAGTGTATTTAATAAAAAGAAATGGTACCACTTCAGTGGGTATCATGTAAGCTAGGTACTTATACCTAGAGCTATGAAAAAATAGCATTTATATTCTGAATATTTAGCATTAATTTTTCCAAATTTAGCATTTTGTAGCATTAATTTTCTTCTTTCCACCAAAACCCCAAATGTGGGGCGTTTCTTGTATTTTTAATGGGGAATGAATTCAAATTATGCTTTATAGAATCATTTCAATTCAATGTAGTCACTTTAAACGTTAGAATACAATGCTAAAACAATTCTCAATCGGTATAGGTAAACCTTATTTTCAGTAAATTTAGCATTTTGTAGCGTTTTTAAGAATTTATACTCACTGATTTAGCATCAATAACCTAAAACGCTAAATTTTCATGCCTCTACTTATACCTTATAAAGTGGATTCTTAGTGTTACATTTTAGCAATAGTATTAATTACTTATTTTTATAGGAATGTCATATACAAACTAGTGTTTTTTTTATTTTTATTATAGAGCTATTTTATTAAACACAAAGTAATATCCTAGTTGGCCAAGGTGTAAAATATTATGATGATTATTTTGTAAGATAGGATAGATATCATTCTTGGTTTATCTAAATAGAAATTATAAACTGACATTATACTAACTTAACATTAAACTAAACTAAATCTTACTTGGAAGCCTACATTACATTTAGAATTACTTTTCAGAGATCATCATCATAAATTATAATGTATCTTAGTGTGCTAGTTAGTTCTAGCCCTCTCAGACACGGCGTCCATGATCATGAACATGAAATTACAAATTTAAATCCGGGTAAATGATAAGTTTTTCGGTTCGACCACATTTTTTAATTTTTTTTTTTGGTGAATTTTAAAAGAAATTTTAAAAATCCCCATTTCAATGGGATAAATTGTACCTTTATTAGAGAAGATTGAAAATGTACATCTGCAAAAATTGCTAAAAATAGGAAAATTTTGGTTTTGCCCGGAAATATAATATCATTGTAGTATTGCTGTTTTTTTTTTAAATAAGCAAAATCTAAAATAAACAAAAATCAGAAAAAAATCTTCTTTTAGAAATGCGCTTCAAATTTAAATTTGAACTTAAATTGTAGCTTTAATTTCAAATCCAAAATTTGGCCCAAATACCTTTAAAATGGTCCTAAAAATATTGAAAAATATCAAAATACTCCCAAAAAAATTAGAAAAATGAACTGTTTGCTGAAAATGACTTAATTGGGACCAATTTAATTCGTGTCTGAAAGGGCTAATTCTCATTAAAATTGCCTTTTCACAGTTTGTTTTAAAAGGGCTTGATGCAAGTAATGTTATTAATTAGATTTGAGATATATTCTCTGCCTACTTGGAACACCTATCCTTTCATTTGGCGTTTGAAAGAGTGTTTATGGAGTGCACGTATGGTAGCAGGGATGGCATTGATTATTTTGGGGCCTAGGAAGTACCCATGGCGTTTGGCCAGTACTCTTAGTTTTCTTGGAATGGCCAACTTACCATATTATTTATTGCTTCTTGTTGAGACGCAATCAGTAGAATTCCTCCTGAGTCCTGACTATAGCAGAAAATGTAAATTTGAATATCAAATTATGATAAGAATGTAACGATTCATTGGTAATCTATAAGAAGCGTAGGTACATGAATGTTGGCTAAAAGAATTTGTTTTGATAAGACTTCTGCAGCTGGAATATATTTAAGAACGTGTGAAATGGGTCATTGTGCCGCGACGCGTGTTTACACTAACTTGTGTGTGAGTTCGACGTTTCGGAACCACCGTTTCCTGAAGATGGAACCCTCCGTGGTTCCGAAAACATCAACTCACACAGCAAGTAAGTGGTAACACGCGACGTTTCGGAACCACGGTCGTCCTGAAGATGGAACCCACAGGGGGTCCGAAAAATCGAACTCACACACAAGTAAATGGTAACACAAGACGTTTCGGAACCACGGTCGTCCTGAAGATGGAACTCACAGTGGTTCCGAAACATCGAACTCACACACAAGTAAGTGGTAACACGCGACGTTTCGGAACCACGGTCGTCCTGAAGATGGAACCCACAGTGGTTCCGAAACATCGAACTCGCACACAAGTAAGTGGTAACACGCGACGTTTCGGAACCACGGTCGTCCTGAAGATGGAACCCACAGTGGTTCCGAAACATCGAACTCACACACAAGTAAGTGTTAACACGCGACGTTCTGGAACCACGGTCGTCCTGAAATGGAACCCACAGTGGTTCCGAAACATCGAACTCACACACAAGTAAGTGTTAACACGCGACGTTTCGGAACCACGGTCGTCCTGAAGATGGAGCTCACAGTGGTTCCGAAACATCGAACTCACACACAGGTAAGTGGTTACACGCGACGCGGAGAAATTACCCGTTTCACACCTTTTTTAATAATATCAGCATTCTTTGCATCTGTGATTAATACTAAACTCACATAATTTAGTGTTTCTAAATTTAATTAATCGATAAATCACCCAGCAAGCAATAGGGAATATTCCACTTCCGTCAAATACTGTACAAATAGATTTTTTTAGAAGAAGTATTTCGTTCTGATTACAAATATGTACTTGGTTTTTCCGTGAAATAATAATCCAATAATTTATAGCCGTTTTAAAAAAAGATTTTTTTTAAATATTCTAAGAGCGGCAAAAACGGCTATGACGTCAGAACTGTGTTGAACCAACGCCGTCTGGATACATATACATACATACATCGAGACGGCGGTGTTATAAACAAAGCAGCGCCTAGCGTAGCCTACAGTAATGTAAACAGATGGCGAACATTTTACATTTAACGCCTAGCCAGAAAACGAGAAAAGTTGACATTGCAATCAAAAAACAAAACTGAAACAGTCCTAGTTCTAGGCCTAGGCGTAGAAAATTATTTATAATACAACAGTCTAGGCCAATCGTTCCTGTAGGATAAAGGCCTTGGAATGTGAATACTAAAATTACTCACTTGACAAACCCTTGGCTTAGCTTGCCAACCCTAACCTGCACTTCCGTGTTCTGACACACATTCCGCACAAAAACCTTACTTTGATCACTAATTAAAGTCTATTGTAGAAAAAGAATAGCATGATAGTCCTAGGCTGTGCAAAAATTGAAGACAAAATGCTCGTAATTCTTTATCACTAGGAAACGCTCAGTTGGACGCGTTGATAAGCGAGCACGTGGTATAGCTAGACCCACATTGCACATTTTTTTAAATTTAAAAATTTGCGACGTTCGCTGTCCACAGGGCCATGTTTCCAATATTATTTATTATTGCCAAGGTATTTGGGTAAACCCGTGTGTAAAAACCTTTACTTTGTGGATAAAATCCACCGCCATCTAGAGGACCTTGACTCCTTGGTATTTTGATTACTTCTAGGTGGCAGTGCATTAAAAACTTCACGCGTCTTTTCGTTGCCATGGCAACGTTACTTTTGTTATAATGTATTTTTTATTTACACTACTTATCGGATCAAAATTAAATTAACATGATCGTGACCGGACGGACATTCTAAAATATTTTTTGGCCACCTCAGATTTTGACGCCGTTTAGTTTGAAAAAAAACTTTCGATTAACTTCAATGTAACTTTTTGAACGATTTTGCCACAAAACTAATGGCATTCAATCGAGAACGAAGCTTGCGGATGGTCAAAATTTCAACTCGATCCGAGCCTCCGTTCGAACGTTATGGCGAGACATACAAAAAAAAAAAAACAACAAAAAACAAAATAAACAAAACCAGTAACTAATTTTTCCGGCAGAGTCAATGGAAACGCTCGCTTCGCTCGCTCACAATGATATCGCGAAATCTCCTATCACATACGAAAAAAGAAAAGAAAAATTGGTAAAAATGTACATCGTTTAAGTGGCTGTGGAGTTGTGTTTGTTGTTAAGCGAGGGCGGAGCACCGCCGTCTGTATTTTAAATATGTACAAATATACGTACATTTAGTTTTTTAAATTTTGGGCCCTTTAACTCAACACAGTTATGACGTAAATACCGTCCAAAGATGGGGCACGCTCGTTTTTGGCGCGCAAACTGGGGGGCCAATTTACTTCTTGTTTAAATTACACAAATTAAATTTTATTTTTTTAATAAAAAAAAAGTGCAGTGACTATTTATTAAGACATATATAAGAATTAAAATAAACTATAAAATAGTAAGTGGAATATTCCCTTTTGAATGATCGGGGTTCAATACCCCGATGAGATGGTTTTTGTAATTATATTATATATTATATGTGTTGATCTCTTAATTAACAACCGGTAATAACCCACAAGTGTTAGGTAACGAAAACTAAACAATTCAAAATATAATTCAAAACAATACAAAAAAAAACGTTATACAAGTCTTAAATACATGAACAAGTACTATAAATCAGTAAATGTTCAACATCTCCATTATTGCTATTCAAGAAGAAGTCTGGTGATAGATAGAGTGAAAAACAAAATGTCCATATGGGGTTTCGATTTCCCATCGTCTTAGAGTAATAGTTTCGGCCCAGAACTCCCTTCGTACTTCGTATGACGCGCCATTTCATCTAGACATTGTTTGGTCAACATTATTTTCTGTAACCTTAGTTTCATTTGCATGGTAGTGAGAGCTGTTAGCGGAAAAATATTGCAAATTTGGCTACCAGCGCAAAATTTGGCATGGGGCTAGATAAAAACATCAGAATTAAAAATCCGCCGGGAGGCAAGCAATACTTTATTTCTAACACCCCATAAATCATCCCCAAAAATTGGAATAATTCATTGCTCGAACCCAAAATTTATTTGTACTCAAATTAGAAATTAAAATTATGTTTTAATTTGTTTCCATCCAATCGGGCTACTCTCATTTCCTCTACAATTTTTTTTAACCCTTACCCTTAATAGTTTATATTATTTTTATCTTGATTCCCAGCAGTCACCAGTGAGGCACCTAATGAGTATAATCAGCATGAAATTTGGCATTAAGGTTTTAATATATTAATAATAATTAAAAAAATAATAATCTGCCCGGAAGCAAGCGATATTTCACCCCTACTGCTCCCATCAACTATTCAAGAAGATGTCTGGTGATAGATGAGAGAGAAGGAGGCTGCCTTGATGTCTGTGGCTGATGATGTAATCAGTGCTCCCAGCATTGATTTCCCGGCGATTTGGAAGGAGTTTGTCCCCAAGCCATAGAACTATTGTGGGCATGATTGTGGTATAATTTGTATTTTTGTATTTTAATATATATATTTTATTGCGATAAAGATGGCCGTGTTTGTTAGATGTGTCGACCTTGGCTGGGAGACAGAGTTTTATGTTTTGTTTGGTTTGTTGCCTTTTGAAGGGTACTGAAAGTACCCGAAATATTGCTTTTCCTTTAATTTAATATATTAATTTACTAAAAGAACATGATGAGTCCAATTATTGTTCATACTTATTAAACCTAACTGTTCTAAGAATCTCAGTAGTTATAAAATACCACCCTTAACTTTGGGAAAACGTTACGTCGTATTTAAAACATTTAGAATAATCAATTGCTGAATAAAATTATAATATGAGTTATTATGTATGTGTTATAGTCCATTCAACAAAACATTCTTATGAATCACCAATTTTTTTACCCCCACCGGGCCATCAAATTCCAACTCGCAACCTTCTCGTGGTTTTGCCCGTGATTAGGGGAGTTTTTCTCCCTGAAACTAATGGCGAGCTCTGGATCGTCGTCGGGGAACTTTCCCCTTCCCTTTGACTACCTTCCCGACGACGACGACAATGACAACACGGACGAATGATGACAGACGGAGACGACCACGACGTGGGGGAACCCTGCCCCATCTATGCCCTGCCCTCCCCATACGCTTGTGGCTGGCTCTGACCAGCACAGGCCTGTCCACCCCTAGTCCCCCCGCGTCATCCCTTACGTCCCTCCCTTCGTCTCGATTAGCCAAGTTGCATAAATATGAGGCGTTAAGCAATATCCAATAATAATAATACCCCCACCCCTAATAATTATTCTTTAAGTGACAAACACTGTTTATTAAGTTGCTAGCATGAAATTTGGCATGGTAGTAGATAAAAATATTACAAAATTAATATTCCGTTGAGAGGCAAGCGATATTTCACCCCTACTGCTCCCTACCACCAACTTTATGTATTACTCTTTTGGGACACCCGTCTCATTGTCAATAAAGAATCAATAATATTGGAATGGGTATCGTATTGTTAACATTGTGATTATTGTTACGAGTGAGCGAGTCATGTGTTGAGTTTCCGGTAACATTCACTTTCCTCCCCTTACCTAAGGCTTGATCCAGCATTGGTCTGTCCTCCCTAGCCTAGGCTAACATGGTCCATTATAGCCTTACAGATGACACGCCTTTACACCAACTAAACTCAAAACCCTTTCATTTATACCTTATATATATCAATCAACTAAAATGCAAAAATGTTCCTGGGTACTCAACGCATGGGCTCATTCAAACAACGACTTGGAGTTTTCCTAGTCTAGTTGGCTAAGGCGCCTTGAAACAACGGGCGGATAGATAAGTTTATTTCGGGTTTATTTAATTATTTCTGGAAAATAGAACATGTTTAAAAATGTATACATTAACATTGAAAACATAGAAAGTAAGAAGAAGTCTAAGATTACTAGGAAAACGCTCAGTTGGACGCGTTGTTGAGCGAGCACCGGTACGTGCAACATGACCGAGTAACGACATTACCATAAGGCCCACCACACAGTGTAAGCCTAACTGGATATTGATTGTACACTATATACTATTCCAACATCTTTGCATTGTACTAATTCACGTCATGCCTTCTAAAGTGTGTCTTTGTATCTTCACTGCCTCCTTCATTTTTAACTTCATTTTTCGAATTATTATTACCAATAAGTCTTTAAGGTCATGACCGATTTAGCTGAAAATTTGGAAAATAGGAGAGAATGTTATACTTATTGACCATGCAAAATTTCATAACGATCTGAACATTTTAATTTTTTAAATTTTAAATTTAATTTTTAATTTTTATAACTAACTATCGGATTTTTTTTTCAAAAACTATACAGCAACCCGCCTAGGTGGTATGTACATGTGTAAAAAATTTCAGGTCGATCAGAGAAACGGTGCGACCTGTATCGAAGCAGTAACAGAAAAAAAAAGACATTCGAGCCATAAGAGTCAAGTGGAGACGCTCGCTACGCTCGCTCAACAAGGTTTACTCCATCTCCCAGTGTCACTTTGGGTTACCTTGAGCGTGCAAGATTCGATGCACCTTGGTCTCTGAATGCATGCATGCAAGAACAAAAGCTCTGTCGTTAAATGAAATCCAACACATTTTAAGAATGTTTTTCAAGTTATAACTTCTAGTAGGTTTAAATCGCAACGGATCTTGCTCATTTTGTTAACAGTTCTAAGCACACTGATCACAGATGTATGTTCGAAATTTCAGCTCAATCTGTTTCTCCGTTCGGCCGTATGGGATCGGATAAACAGACCAACAGACAGACATTGTCCACGAGGAAGAACCGTTTGACTTGCGTGTAAGACATTCGCTGCGCTCACTCGTCTAATTAAACTTATGTTTAAATACACATATTGAATACAAGACAGCTGACATGGTTTACAAGTGTATTCTTTGCAGAAACCTTGAATGTTGAACATAATGAGCTACTCACTTTTAAGAAATTATATTTTTTTTATCATTTTACACGAAAGTTTTTTTATTACAAATTCCCTCAGACCTAATTTTAAAAGAAAAGGCAAATTGACCTACTATTAAAATGTATTTTATTTCACATTCTTCCCATATTACCAGAAATAGGGAAACGCTTTAGATGAGTAATATTGCAACAATACTATTTACAGTAGATTTTTAAACAATTAATTAAACAACATCTGCAATAAAGAACTGATGCTATAGGATTCGTGGAACCTTAAATGAAAATTGAAAATGGGGGCCCCAACGTCTTCTGGCCATTTTTTGGGAATTTTTGCTGTCTTAAAAATGCCAATTTTTTTGCAAAAGTAAACACCCTGGAAAAAATGCAAAAAATTAAGAAAAACTGTAACAGTTAAGGGCCTTATTGAAGCACATTAGAAAACTAACTTTAAGAATGTTATATTATTTTCTTTCACTTTCCATGGAGGGGCTTTATTACCTATAGCTAGAGCCCCGCATTTTCGTAGTGGGGGGTATAATAGCTTTTACAACGAAATTGGGAGATTTTTTTTTATACCGAAATTGAGATAAAATTGGTTTTTATACCAAAATAATGATTTTTAAGTTCAAAAAATACAAATATATCTGTATTATTCACTAAAAACTCTATTTATTGTCAATACAAATGATGAAATTACGCGTAATGGCACCTTGTCCAAAACATTGTAATGCAACTGAAGAAATATTAATTTCATCGTATTGAATTAGAAAATTAACGTTACTAAATTTGCATTTTTAACTGACACAAATTGCATCAATATTGTAAGCCCCGCTCCTAACGCTGTATTAAAGTAAAGTTTTGCTTTTAAGATCTAATATTTTACCAAAATTGGTACTTTATTACCGACATATGCATATTTTTGTCCATTTTTAACACGAAATTAGGAAATTTAATTATACGAAATTCATAAGTTTTATTTACCATTTAATCTTGCCCTATTTCTCAACTCTCAAGCTCTCTCAACAGTAAAACGTTTTCTGCTTTGGTTTAACCCCACCATATACGTTATGTATACCAGGGTAATTAAACTGTAGGCCTACTTGAGATTGTTCATACAATAAAAACGGTGATGATGATGATGATGATAATAATAATAATAATAATAATAATTTTTTTTTTTTTTTTTTTTTTTTTTTTCCACAAACTGCGCATGCAGCTTATCTGTGGAACTATGTTTATTTAAAGATAAGGATTTATTCACTTCTGAACACTTAACCTAATATAATTGAAATTTGATTTATTGAAATTACCGACTGTGAGTCTAAACAATAAAATGTGATAATTATATAAAGTTTGACATTATGAATAAATTTATGAATGAACAGAAAAGAAGAAAATTGATAAATACCTGAAAAACATAAAATATAAAAATCACATAACCACAATTTCCTCACTCAACTATAATATTGTTTTGAAGCAAATATGTCTTTAATTTAATTTTTATATCTCTAAATGAATCTAATTCTTTAATTTCTGGAAGAATCTTATTAAAATATAAAGGTACAGAGTAGCTTAACGATCTCTTCCCATATTTATTGTTAAAGGGGGGTTTAACTGGTAAATTCCTGCACTTTTGGCTCGAGTTGAAGGCTTGTGGTCAATAAGAATTTTATATTTTTGTCAAAGTAATGCTTTAATAACAGCTTATAAACAAAGATTTCCCTAACTGGCAAAACATCAAATAGTAAATACAAATCCGAGACACATCTCCCATCAACGATTTCTCTTCATTCATCATTTTATAATTTATTTTGTAAAGATATTAAATTTTTAAGTTGCGAGTAAGACGCTTTAAACCCCAAGCCGATATACCGTACGATAAAAACTGACTCAGCTAGAGCAATATAAAACCATTTTACGGTATTTAAATGATAAGATATCTTTTACGGCGTATAGCTGATAAGCACCAGATCTTAGTCTATTGCATATTTTCCCTATTTGAATATCCCAGCAATATCTTCGATCTGTTTCAAGACCTAAATAGGGATGGCTGTAACATGAAGTAATTCTTGTCTGGCATGAACATATAAACAAATTTTTGCCAGCGTTTTTGTGCAAACAATTAAAATCGTGAGCAATAACCTCTATACTGGCATTACAATCGGCGTTTAAAGGTAAGCAGATATGCACAATTCTAGTTTTTTCCGCGTTGATAATGAGTCTCATGTCATGGTTCCATTTCAAGAGATTAAGAAAATCTGCCTGCAAATATTCTACTGCTAGTTTGACGTTCTTATGTATTGCTAATAATGCAGCGTCGTCCGCATAAAAAAAAGATAAACACTTGACAATATATCTGACCATAACGTTGACATATACTAAATATAGTTGAGGACCCAAAATTGACCCTTGTGGTACGCCACTGCGACATGATTTAGCTTCACTATACACATCCCCTACTTTTACTTTTAGCTTCCTATTCAACAAATAGTTTTCAAACCACGTTAAAATCGTACCTCGTACGCCTATTTTTTGTAATGCATCTAAGAGTATAGTGTGATCAAGGGTATCAAAGGCTTTTTGAAATCTATGAACATACATACTATACGACAATTACTATCAAGTTTGGAGTTTATTATGTCAGAGAAACGATCTTAACAGGTCTTCTGTGCTTTTCCTTTTTGAAATCCATATTGTTTTTTGTTAATTATATTAAATTTTGTCATATAGTTATTAAACAGTCAGCTACGTATCTTTCTAATATTTTTCAATGCTTGGCAGTATTGCAATAGGCCTGTAATTTTTAAGTCGAAATGATCGCCCTTTTTATATATTGGTCTTATAATTGAAATTTTCAGCTCATCTGGGATTATTCCTTCTTTATAGACAAGTTTATAAACAACGCTATTACCGGACTTATTTGATCTGCAATTATTTGTAAATCTTTCATTCTAATTCCATCAATCCCAGCCTGTTTATCACTATTCATACTATTTATTATATCTTTAACTTTAGCTACACTAACCGGAGGAATGTACATTGATTGGAGCTGTCTATCATACGCATCTTCTCTCGTAGCGTAATCAACACATTGGATGTCACACCGGTGGATTGTATTTTAAAATTTCGTCAACAAAAGTATTTGCGAATGCGTCTACTATGTTTGGTATTGTTTCGCGTTTACCGAGGTATTTATCTATAATTTCCTCTACTGATTTTTGCTTTTTTCTACCAACAAGACTATTGATGTTTTGCCATGTGTCCCTCATACTGTTTCTATCTCTTTCTATTAGATTAAAACAATATTGCCTTTTTCTTTCAAGTATTTTTTGTTAACAGTATTTCTTAACTTGTTGTAAATTATTCCTATAACATTCTTAAACACACTTAACTGTGGACACTTTTTCCATTTTTGAAACGCATGGTCTCTTTCTTTCATTAATTTGAGGAGTTCTTTTGTCACCCACGTTTTGCTTACTCTTTGTTTACCTTTATTCTCTCTAGTGTATGAAGCCTTATCATAAGCCGATGTAAAATTAATGTAAATTGCATCATATAATTGGGCTACAGTTAGTAGCTACAAGTAAATCTTCCCATTTAATACCCTTCAAAATTCCTGATAATTTTTTCTCGTCGATGCATTTCTTGGGAAACACTTTATGCTCGTCATTGTTTTGTTTATCTCAATACCGGTCGATACGGCTACTACATAATGATCACTGACTTTAGTTGTATATACAACTGATTTGAGAGTAAGGTCAATACCGCGAACGTAAATATGATCTAAACATGTACTACTAAGCCGGTCGTGTACTATTTCATCCCTTGTCCGTTTTGTGATGCATTAGATAAAACCATTCGTTGCTAGCATTGACTGATACAGTTGAACTTTATCATCATGGTTATCAAGTGTGTTAATGTTGATGTCCCCCAAATATATCCAGTATTTGTTATTGTTTCCTTTCCAGTAGGTTTCTATTTCGTTTATATAATCTGACTTTGTGATATAGTTGGGCGGTCTGTAAACGCATAGCAAGGTTACATTTTCGTTTCCCACAACTAGTTGCCCTAAAATACCCTCAAAATTACAAAATATAACTTCTTCTCTCCTAAACGTTAATTTATTACTTACATATAAAATTAATCCGCCACCTCTTGTAAGGTTCTTAATTTACAAAATCGATTATACCCTTCTAAATGAAATAATACATTTTCTTCTAATAAATTTACTTCACTAAGTAGTACAACATGAAATTGTTGTATGTTATCATGTAGAATAACCTGCAACTCGTCCCAGTGTTTTTGGATAGACCGTATGTTTACATGCAATGCACTGATACCGCTAATGTTTGTTTCACACCAGCCGTTTAGATCGTCTGTAGATTCACATAAAACGTCTTCAAAGTCATCTTGTAATGTATGCATGCAAACGATTTAGTTATTTTAATTGATCAATTTGATCAACTGTTTTGATCTTAATCACGTGGGGCGTATCTTCGTCTTTTCGAGCAAATATACAATATACATCCGTTCCGGTACCAAACAAACTTGTGTCTCGTTGCTTTAGCCTGTTTCTTCACTAGCCAAAATAAGTTCCGATAGTAAGGAGAGAGGTGTTCGTTTATGAAGATAGTCAGGTCATCCTTTCTTAATACATCTGAAGGATGTTGCTATTTTTAATAGAAATATTTTTCTTAGCAATCAAGAATCTTCTCTTTTTTTACGGGACACAAGCTGTGCTACTACCTTAGGGGGGTAATCCTTGTTTCTGGATGGAACTCTATGCACAGCCCTTTTATATCCGAACTCTCGAGACGTATTTCCAGATGATTAGCAATACCTATCACTATACTTTCAATGTCTTCGTTTTCCTGTTGTATAATGTTAGATATCTCCAAGTTCTTGTTTCTTCCGTATTGATCGAGTTGTTGAACTTGATTTGCTAATTCAGCTATAATCTTATCCTTTTCCTCCCCTTCATGAATTAAGTTTTGAATTGTTCCTCGTTTTTAACCACCTTCCCTTGCAATTCTTTGATAAGTAATAACTCATTCTTCATTTCCTGAAGTCACTCTTCAGCTCATTTACTACTTTCAGTACTTCTTGTAGTGTCGCAACCTGCAACTCACCTTGACCCGGCCTCGGCGAACTTTCACGACAGCAGGAGCACCGCCAATCTTGTTTCGCCTTCTTTGATTTTGATTTTTGAGTTTGCTTGCTCACACCCGCGCACTCGTAATGATACGCATTTTTACAGTGCATACAGTCAACATAATCACCGTCACTTGGTAGGTTATCCGCACAGTCAACGTTAGAGCACTTCATCACCGTAGCTATCTACACACTGTAGCGCGGAGCGATTGAGGCACGTCCGTCCGGTTCAGAAGCGACCGACCTAATATAATAATAATAATAATAATAATAATAATAATAATAATAATATAATAATAATAAATAATAATAATAATAATAATAATATAATAATAATAATAATAATAAATAATAAAAGATAATTAATAATAATAAAATAATAATAATAATAATAATAATAATAATAATATGCTCGATGTGCCATAGTAGTATACTAGGGAATTTTTGCAATGCAATGAAATACAAGGAGAATTCTCGCTCTTCAGCACAACTTTTATTATGGTTGGAAACATCAACAAAGGTCCTAGGAAGTATTAGGGATGCACACTAACCTTTCACGTATAGAACCAGTATGCATGTATAGAACATCTTATTCGGCGTGCAAGGGTGTAGGCTGTAAATTCAAAGTAACGTATAATATAACTTATAGACCTACAATGAATACTTACTGCAGGGATCGGGCAATCTTCTGTTATATTCGAATATTCATATAAAGTTTGCATGAAATACGTATTGTTCTTCAGATAGTCACAAAAAGTCATTATCATGACGAAAATTTAAACATCCACTTGTTAGACATTTCATGAAAAATTGTATGCGGCTGGGTATAATCTAGAAAGAAACACATTTAATCGAAAACTGTTACACGATCTAAATCGAATTGCAGAATGTATGTGAAAAGTATATGTTATTATCGAGTAGTAATCTCACTTATACGTGATCTATAAGTGGCCAAAAAGATGC